>JAJONR010011065.1:0-20081 GCA_029582245.1 Solanum etuberosum | reverse complement strand
CCAATTGCCAAACTTGCCCCCCCCCCCCCCCCCCCACCACACACACACAAGAACATTCCAAATTATCCCCCATCAAATTTTACAAATAATATTGTTCTATTACAATATTATTAAAAATATAGGATCCTTTTCACATAAATAATAATAATATAATTATACCTAATAATAATATCCTTTTCAATAAAATGTTCCTACTCCCTCTATTAATTTTTAGTTGTCCACTATTTTAAAAATATATTTTTTATTTATATTTATCACTTTTAACATATATATGAAGAAAAATAATTATTTATTTTTCATATTTCAGCCTCAACATTAATTACTTATTTTCCAAACTTAAGAAGCATGCAAAATTCAAAGTGGATAAGTAAAAGTGAATGGAAAAAATAATAACCAACAAGTATTATGATGGTGTGGAAATGACTCTTTCATCCTTAATTAGATTATTTATGTTTGAATTCAGAGCAATATGAAATGTCTTTGATAGAGAGCATCTTACCCTCAACTCAGAATATCATATTGGAATTTTTTTGTAAAAAAACTCCTAATAATTTCCTTGATCCTTCTGGCCTGTCCATTCTGATATTTATTTATTCATCTATCTTATTACTATATTATATTATCATCAATCCTTCTCATTATTAGAAATTTCTCCTTTTTATTTTTCTCTCTTTTCTAAATCATCCTTCTCCCTATTTTCAAGATTCTTCATTCACCTTTTTCTTTTTTTCCATTTTTCTTCCATTTTCCAACACCCTTTTGCTTTAATCACAAAACCCATAATTTATTTTCATCAAAAAATCAAACGAAAAAAAATAATATTTCTATGGCGGAAGAACATGGATTTCAATCCCCAGAAGGAGGGCGTCACCAATTATGTGCTAATAATTGTGGTTTTTTCGGTAACTCTAGCACCGAAAATTATTGCTCCAAATGTTATAGCGATATCGAAGAGCGAAAATCCGATGCAAAATCAATCGACTCTCTTTTTCCTCCGACAAAAAGGGTGTCGGAGAAAATGATAGTCGAGCCGATTGTTTTGATGCCGGATTTAGTGAAGGGTGCGGCGACACAAGTTGTGGCGCCGCAGTCGAATAGGTGTTTGGTTTGTAAAAAGAAAATGGGGTTAATGGGATTTAAATGTAGGTGTGGGACCATTTTTTGTGGGACCCATAGGTATCCTGAGGTTCATGCATGCACATTTGATTTTAAGTCAATGGGGAGAGAAGCTATAGCTAAGGCGAATCCGTTGGTCAGAGCTGAGAAATTGGAGAAGATTTAATCTTAGCCATTGGATTAGATGACTTTTTCTTTGGCGCCAGAAATGAACGAGGTCGTGATAATAATGATGGTGATGGTGGTTCCCGTTGGGACCAAATTGAAAATAGAAGGAAAATCATGGGGTTGTTTGGTTCCACAAAAAAATTATGTTAATGTGAAATGTATATTTCTTTTTTTAGTATTAATCCTTTTTTTTCTAGGAAATAATTTATATTACTTGGCTTGCTTTGTTAAAAAAAGACTTGAATTTCGCTCTATTATTATTATTATTTATTTACTGTCATGGGTTATTGGTTGAAATAATTCATGAAAAGTAGTAGGGGAAGAAAAGGTTTTAATTGATCAACAAATGATGACACATTAATAAAATTTGGTGTGGGATTTTTTAACGTTCACGTTAGCCTTTGATGAATTTTGGAACAAGAAATTTGTTGTTGCTTTTTGCATCCCAATTTGATTAACAAAAGTTGTCATATAACTAATTATTTTGTCAAATTTAATTAGTTGATCTTATTTTAAATTAATTTACATGCCGTTTACTATCTCTCATTTGTTGAGATATTAGTAATTTGAATATAATGAAAGATTTTATTAGAATTTGTACTAAAAATCTCATGTATATTTCTCAGTTCACTTCATTAACTATTGTAAAATTTGGAGGTGTAGTTTTTGTAGTTGTGTTTTTTTTAAAATAAAAATAAATGTCTGGCGCCGTTTTTATGGTATAATTTTTACTACTAATTTGATCTAATTTTGGTATTTGGTAAAGTTTATGTGTTTTTAAAATTTGACATTGACCTTTTTTAGTGTTTTTCATTAAAGATAATCATATAGTCCAATTTATCTTTAAACTTATTTGCCAATGAAACTTTAATGACACGTGTCAAAAGGACAAAATTTTAAAAATGATCATACTAGATCACATCAATGATCAAAAGTTTGAGTTTGCATCCAAATTGCATTTGTTGTTCCTCCTACCAAATATGTGGGAGAAATGTTTTAACTTTTATAAATCTGTTTTTGTAATTTCTTGTAATATATGTTGGCTGAAAATGAAAATAGTAAAAGAAAGAATACATCATTTTTTTTTAGTGAATCGTTTAACACATATTTAAGGTCTGAGTTAACGTTACAGAATTTAGACAAAAACAAGGGTTAAACCATAACTATTGAATTCTATTCGATACGATAATTATAACTCTATCTCCGCCCTTGGATTAATTCAAATGAACGATTAACTTATGCACCGCATCTATATACCGATGTTTTATATTATAAAATATGGTTCTATTATTATGGTATACAAACATCAAATTGAGCTACCAAAAAAGGTAATTGAAAATTTCAAACAATTTTGATTTATTGCCATTGCTAGAGTTCATCCTTTATATGAGTCTTCATTTCTTGAATTTTCTCATGAGGCAAACATGATTTAGAGGAAGCAAAACTTTTAAGCCATAACTCATCAGCCATGAATGTGCTATTAGCTTCATTGTTCCTATGCCATGACCAATGTGCATGTGTCTCATTGTGTATCTTCAATCTACCATGTCCAAAACTTGCCTCTCTAAACATTGAGATTGATGGGCTAGGGTTTTCAAAGCTTCAAAATGTCAACGAAAAAAAACATGTTAGCCCGTCGAAGAAGAAATTAAGTAAATAAAAATGTGATCTATATCAAAAAATTTAAGTTAATTTTTATGTGAAACTGCAGACACTTCAATATGGTATTTGAATAGGCAGAGGGTTATGATTTGAAGTCTCACCGACGACATCCATTAACAACAAAAAAAAAAAACCTCATCAACATGTTACACGCCCCTCATGTGCGGATATGATTCTATTTGGCAAATGTGAGGTAGTGTTGTGGTGTTAAAGACAAAATTAATACAAGTATGCTCGCCTTATATGTCAAACTTTTAGATGAGATGGATATATTTCGACATAGACTACTTGGAATTTTTTAGTGAAACTATATTCTTTTGGTAAAGTAAACAATTATGAAAATAATAAGTATTATAAGAATCAAAGAACTTACATCATAGCAAGCCCTTCCCTGTTTCCTCCATCTCCAATAGTCATATAAATAGGACCACATGGATCTGCCTTGTTATCATAAACCCTAGTCTACAATATATACCAAAACAAAACAATGATATACCAAATAAATAGAGTGAAATTGTTAAAATCAAACTTAATTTTGAGAAGAAGAGACTTTAGTTAAATTTCTACAGATTGGCAAAAGTTTAGATTATATATATATAACTCATCTTAACTACTTGCAATTATCCACAAAAAGTGGGATTAGTGACCCTTAAATTAGTATGCATTTGAACATAGATTTGGTTGAAATTTTAAAAATAAAGTATTTGAAGTTGAAGTTAAGAAACGATATTTGCAAATGAAAGTTACGTTTAGACATGCATTTTATCTGAAAAAGAAAAGATTGAACAAGTTATATGAGTGGGCAAAATCAATTTATTTTATGTCTAAACACCTCCTTAAAGCCGATTACCAACTATAGCAAGTTAAAAAAAGAAAACACTGATAGTATTGTAGACATTAAAATTTTGTGGGACTCTACAAGACGTGTTCAATTCGAATTGGGACTCTAGAAGGTGTGTTCAGTTTCAATTAGAATTTTTGGAGGCTAGTCATCAACCCTAAACCTTAGTTCATGCCTATATAAAGGGTACTAAATTCCCTTAAAAGGCAGCTCGATATATTCCACAAAAGTCATGGAATATTCATATAGAGGTCAAATCTAAATCATCATAGTTCGAGAAATACGCCACTAACGGCCCTCGAATCATGGATAAATCTTAGGAGAGTAGAATCAAGGGAGGAACAAAATTGTATCCGCAATTTTTATCAATAAAGTTATGTTTCTTCTTATTTTATTGTGATTGGAATTTATCTTTTGTCACTTTGCAAACAAGTATAAAGATATTTTACGCTATCAACGTATATACAATATACATATACACAAATTAAACAAGAAGGTAGCTTAGTATACTTACAAAACGTTCATAAGCATGAACATGCCCCGCAAAGACAACATCTACTCGAGCATTGTACAACAATTCTTCCATTGATTTCCTCATACTTTCACCTTCCCCTTTATGAGCTAAATTAGAGTTGTACCATGGCACGTGGACGAGCACGAAAATCCACGGTGTCGCCACCCTATCAACTTTTGCCAAGTCAGCTTGTAGCCACGTATATTGATCCGATTGGGAATCAAAGTCCACGTATGAGCCCAACATGATGACGTGGCACCCTACCACGTCAAAGGAGTAGTATAGGTTCGATGTGGAACCACTTTCTTGATATGGCATTAGCCATCTCGAGTTATAAGCTTTGAAACCATGACGATAAATTATTGGGAACGTTTCGATTTCGTGGTTGCCATGTGTCACCATCCAAGGCCTTTTACTTGCATAAGGCTCAACCAATCTACCAAATGAGTCCCAAAGTGGTTGTTGTGTGTCAGCATAGGACAAATCTCCAGGCAACAAAAGTACATCATAGTCTTTTGCACCTATATGTGCTAAAGTTGAGGCTGTCCATTCTGTTTGACCCAAGTCTCCTGTTTAAACCAGTGACAAAGTTAGAAATTTCGTCAATAACGATCAAGATATAATATTATGAGTTTTAGTACAAAATTTTATCACAACACGTTTGATTTATTATTGGAATCGAAATCTACGTATACCTTTTATATTTATTTAGTGAATCTTTTAATACATATATACATGGCCCGACAATTTAAAGTTATTGGGTTCGAATGAACCCATTATAAATTATTTCTACATCTGCTTGTGATTATTAGATGACTTTATTTTCGATCGTACACTCACACTACAACAAGTAGGGGATTTTGTGGCAGTAGTATAATTGTCTCTATATTATATTTAACGATAATAATAAATATGAATATTTATAATCAACACTCTATATGAATGTCACTAAAGTCTTGAGTGTCTCTAGATATAATGACATTAACTCAATTATCGTTAAATATTATTATTGCCACTAGATGTGTTTTTATTATAGTGTCATATTGTCACTTTTTACCCTGATAATTAAAGATTAATCACTATCTTTGAGTTTCAACTTCTACGACTCAAAAATAATCAATGGAATTTTATGATTTATGTTTAATTTTGTAGTAAATCATTTACTTTTGGAGTTAACTTTCATCTAATAGATCTGCTAATTATAACCTAGAATCATGTAGTACATGATTTTTCTAAGCAAAAGATTAGTTTAATTATTTTAATGTAACTAATTAATTAAGCTAACTACATTTTTAATTTCGTGTCAGCGGAAATTCAGATCTTCCTTGTCAACTAAATTGCAAGTCAAGCCTTTGTTTTTTTTTATATAGTTTCTCACATGATGTCTGATACGTTCAAACTGGTACAATGTAAGATACATTTAAAAAGAAAACGCTCCCTATCATAATTTTTGCCATAATTTTTATTGGTTATCTTAAGCCTTTGTTTGTATAGGAAGCAAAGGGAAAAGAAAACGTTGAAGTGAATCAAACAATTAACAAGACATAGAAAATGGATCAAAATATTTGGTTGAAAAGATAGGAAAAGAGATGCATGATAGTGACAATATTTAGGTAACACGTTTAATCGAACTCAATATTGTTAATACTATATATATAAGTGGAAAAAATTAACAAATATTATATTATAAAGTTTGAATATCAAAATTTTGAAAACATACTCTAATAGATTCAATGCTATAATAACTTTAGTTTTTGAACCTTCATGATATTATTTGTTTTCCTAGCTAAAAGTTCTAAATCTTTTTTATTTTGGTTTCCCACCTAATATTTATTACCCACTCATCTAATCGCTCTGATTGAAATCATTACTCTTAATTAATTCTTCGTACTCTAATAATTTCACTTTCTATTCCACTATCGTGTTAAAGTAGGACAAACGGGAATCTACAAATGAATGAGAATTCTTATCGATATAAAATGGATATCTATTAGAGCTTTTACCTATTTTATCACCCTGACTAATTTGGATCACGCAGAAAAATAACAATTTAAGGTAAAACACTCCCTCTAAAAGGAATTTTTTTTTTCAGAACTCGAAACTGAAACCACTGAATGAAAACAAATTTGTGTTTTATTGATATCTTCCTAAAGTTAACTAACTTCATTTTCTTTTCTTTTTTCCTTTAACAAACAAAAACTAAAGTGCTAAAATTGCATGAACTCAATTGAAAACGTACAAGCAAAATATAAAGATTAATACAACATATTATTAAACTCACCAACGATGACAAATTCAATGGGAAATGTTGAAGGTGGCGTTTTAAAACTAAACTCCGGCCCATTTCCACCACATCGATAATAATACGTTGTGTTTGGGCCTAAGGGCCCAATTGTGATGTGGTGAATCTCGCCGGAGTTGTAGAAAAAGTAACGATACGACATACGTTCTCCGGTCATCGATGACTTATCGTAGTTTCCCGGTGATGTACCATACTCTACGATGGATTTTTCATGTTTATTAGATGTTATCCATGTTACTCTCATGTGATTTTTCCCTACTAAGGAAATATGTACCTACAAAAAAAAATAAAAAAAATTCAATGTGGTATAAATTTCAAGAATCGCCACTAAGGGCGTAGTGGGACGGATGGAATTAATCCCGTCTCTCTTAATTAAAGATATTCAGTTCGAGCTTTTAGACTGCAAAACTTTTTGGTGGGAAGGGCTTTTAATTTCCTCCATAATGGGCTGGGCCTCTTAGCGGGCTAACTTGGTATAGAATTAAATTAGTTGAGCTAGTGAGTTTCCAAAGCTAGTTGGTTACACTAAACATTATAGCGTAGCGACCTATGGATGTTGAAACTCTATAACGACTATTTTTCAAAAGATAGGATTGAAAAGTAGTTTGTAAGCGTTATTTCTACAAAGAACTTTGTGATAGGAAACTCTTAATTATCCATTATCGGCCTCTTAGTAGGTCAACTCAGCATCAATCTGAATTAATTAGAATAATGAATTTCACATACTCAAAAGAGGTAAAACAACAAAAATAATGTTACGTGACTAAAATGTTGTTGTTGAGTACTATACCTGTTCGGGCTCGGATTCGGACCGTGTAGGACCGATGAAGATGGCGGGACGGGGAGGAGGACGGGAATATTCCGGCGATGCATCGAGATTTGGGAGAGAATTAAGGAGGAGGAGGAGGAAGAAGAAGAGAAGTGGGGAGTATTTTTTTGCCATTTTGATATGCAAGTAATATAAGCTCAAGCTTTTAGAAAGAGGGGAAATGTATATATTATGAAAAATATGAGAAAATAATTTAATTATTTATAAAGAGTTTGTAAATAAAAAAATAATTTATGAAATATTAATAAAATATGTATAATGAGATGGCATTGGCGTGAAGTCCTTCACATTTTTTTTGTTGGATATGCTTACGGCAATGACTACATTAACTAAATAAATGAATTTTATTTTATTTCATTATAATAGAGCGTTCTTATTTTTTAAGTAACCAATTTTATTTAGTTATTATAACATGGAGTTATCTTTTAAATAATTTGATAATATAGCAGTTTGTTTACGCCATTAAAGGATTGTGGTGGGATGTATAAGATTATTTTATTCTTAATCAGATATCTTGGATTCGAGTTTTACGTATGGAAAATATTCTTGTAGGGAGTGTTTTTCCTTTTAAATGGGCCTTTTCTAGGGCGAATCTAGAGACTCGTCTTTCTGTTCACGTGAACTCAATAACTTTTGCTCAAGCTCTGTATCTATATACTTAAGAAATCTCTATGAAATATGTATAAATACTTGACTATAAATTTAGTTATTGTCCATACTGCTTGCTTTGAAAACCTATTCGGATGGCAAATGAATCGAAGTGGGAGGCTTGAAAGGTCCTTCAAAGCTCGTCAATGGTTAGGTTTCTGGTCGCGAATGGAAGCGCGGATTAGCGGGTGTCCGCTTGACTCATGTCCTATCATCTGTATAATGGAGTTCGTCATTTATTGACGGATTTTTCAGGATTTTTCTTCTTAGAATGGAAACTCTTAACCATCATTCCTTAACTCTAAAGGGCGTGAATGTGTAGATCAAGGAAGAAGGGTGGGATAGCGATGACAGTTCTGGCAAATTTCAAGGAAGCATGGCTCGCTTGTTAGGCTTTATGTATTTTATTTTCTATGACGTATCCATTTTGATTACTCATGCCATCAAAGTCAAATTTTCATGCCCTCCTCTTCTTACAGTCAAATGGCTTTTAACTCCTCTTTTGTGGCAGTTATTTCTTCGTCTGGGAAGCAATCCTTAAACTCATGTTCCTCCTTGATAGGGTGCAAGGTGTTCTGCTATCGCCCTTCCCTTTTGATTACATACGTGATGTCGAATTCTGTAGAAATTCATGAACTTTAAATTTTAAATGTCTGGAGTATTTATTTACAGTTAAAACAAAGATTAATAATTGATGTGGATGTCTCATCTAGACAAGTGTTCGTTGAAAACTTATTGAAAATTTATTAACATATGTTATTTGACTTAATCTGACGTTTCAGTTTTAAGTCTTGGATATAGTAAAAGTCTTAATAGTTGAGAGTGGTTTTTCGTAAATAGGTCTTATATTATATAAAGTTAGATTTATCAAACTTTAATACAAACACAACTCAAAAAAAAAAAACTATTTGACTTGGTTTTTTTAATCATATGCACCAATTCCCACCAGCCACTAATACCCCACCCCTCACAATTAAAAAAAAGTCATACGAACATATTTATCGAGAAAAGTTATTTAATATTTGTTGAAATATTAAACAAATACCCTTTTCCTCCCATATATTGAATGGAAACTTTCTATTTTATACGATTATTATCAACGATTACGATTATTAAGAAATCGTTGATAGATTGATCAATTTTACTATTTTATCCTTTATTTATATTAATTAGCTTTTTGAAAAAAAACAATTGAATCTTTAAAATTTATTTTAACTTTCAAAGCTATATTAATTGTAGGGGTAAATGGAGAAAAAATAATTAATCTTATCCTAATTTAGTAAGTGATCAAAGAATATGAGATTAATATTTTTAATAAGATGTTTATCTAATATGAAATGAAAATAATATTTGTTGAAATTTTGTTATTATATCTAAAAAAAAAAGTCTGATATACCCATCGATTTTGTTTAATGTTGGTCAATACGATATATATATTGGTCTTCGAAGATGTAACATGTTCACTAACTATGTCATTTTACATTATTCCATCTGCTTTAATTTAGGTGATTGTATTAAGCCATAAAATCTAGACTTTTGAAAATTTTAATTTAAAATAAATTAAAAACATTTATATCAATATAAATAAATGAATAATAAAATTAAATGATCAAAGTTATGTTATTTCTAAATAAGAAAGTACAACATTTTTAGGATTATACTGGAAAGAAAAGTATTATTATATTGAATAAAATGAAAGAATTAAAATCTTTTGATCACTTATCAAATGAATTAAAAAAAAGGTGATATTCTTACCTTACTTATATGTAAAACAAAATGAAAATTTCTTATAAAAATAATATTTAAAAAATAATTATAAAAATTAACCTATAGAATCAAAAACTTACATTTCATTTAAGAATTTTCTTCTACTTTTTTTTTTATAGCAAACAGCCAAAATTTAAAGGCCAAAGTATAAAATAAAAAGGCAAGTGTATAGATAAGGCCGTGATAAGACTTTTCTTCATATTCAAGTGTGTTCTACGAATGGTAAGTGATATCTGTATTTATAATGTTGAGATATCACCCCAAAGGTCATCATGTTAAATGCCCAAACAAGTAGGTACACAGTTATCCACAGAGGTTCATATCACCTTGGAAATATACATACATGAATTTAAGTAATTCATGAATAAATTCAAGGGACAATCGACTTAATTCAATGAATTTATAACACATTTTCCGTTCTAGTATTTAAATATATAATGTCTTATAAATCCTAAAATAGTTCATCAAATTTATTTCAATGTTTTATGTGTCACTTTTTTAAGACTACCAAACAAGTATGGATGACGACCATCCTAACTAATTAGATAGCTTGACATAACATTTTGAAACATAAGAACACCCCATGAGATATATTTGATATTTATTTATTAAAAATATATAATATAAGTAAAATGATAGAAAATAATTAAAGTTATTCTATATTTATACTATTGAAAGATATATAATAAATTCTCAATAGAAAAATTGAGTAATATATAAAATCATGATGATAAAAAAATATCTTTTAGTCTAAAATTGTCAAAGAGGGAATGAAGGTGGTAAAAAAGCAAACTAATATTCGATAATCGTAAATTTGACTAGTTCAAATTCGTAACGTTTATAGTTCATTAAAAAGAAAAAAACTGTGTTTATTAATAATTTATTTCAAAATTCAAACCCAAATTAAGAACAGAATAGCTAGCTAGAATTCTGATTACAAATTTGACATAGCCAAATAGCATTAACTAGAATTTTGTGTATATATTTCAAAATTAATTGATATATAAAAATAATTTATTCAAAATTTAATAAATTACCATAAAAAAAATTAAAAATTAAACTTGAAAATCTAGAAAATCACATACACCACCCCCACCCCCCAAAACCTATTGTCCTTGTCATATATTCACACTATATATTTTTCTATATATAGCTCTTCTTCTACTTCCTTTTTATTCCTATCATCAATATGGCTTTTATTAAGGTTCATGTTTTTCTATTTTTATTACTAATAATTTTAGCCATTGAATCTTCACTTTCCTATGAAAGACCACCACCAAGAAAATCAATATTTTTATCTTTATCTCAAGATCTTGATTCCTCTTCTCCTCAACAGGTAACAATTTAATTTATACTATCGGTGTATATAAGTTAAACTTTTTTTTCAATTTTTTTTTTCATTCCTTTATAAGAATGTTTGGATATGATTTGATGTTTTCTTTGTTGTATTTGCTATTTTTTCTATCCTTTATATATGTGGTTTAAGGTTTCGATATACTCGTTAGGTGAACCATTTGATAACATTAAGATACATGTGTCTCGATACATTACGTCTCGATATATCACGTAAAAATGATATATTTGAAAATAGGATTTTGTAATTTTTTTTAAATGATAGAAAATTTTAAAAAATAAAATAAAATAACTTATGTATTTGAATAATTTTTTCTTGATTATGATATTAAATAATTTATTCAAAACTCAACCTATTACTTTTTCTAAACTAATCCTGGTCAATAAAACAAGAAAATAGCCAAATTGTTGAAATAGTTGTCAGCCTTATTATACAACATAGATATCATCGAAAATTACAATAATTTTTTGTCTCTTACATTTAATAAGTTATTGAGATCACACAAAACTATGGTCTTGAGGAAGTTGAGCTAATTAATTAATATCATATTCACCCACGTCTAGCCTAACATGTTAGAAAAATTCATGATGATATTAAATGAAGACAGAGAAAGGAATTTTTATGATTAAAAAAATTATGAAGGAATGTCTTGGAGCAACGTTGATAAAGTTGTCTTTTGTGTTGGTTTGAATCGTAAAAGCAGTTACTAACACTTGTATTAGAATAAACTATATGCATCACATACTTTAAGGTGTGGTCTTTCTCCGAACCTTGTGTGAATGTCATAATCTTTGTGCATTGGACTGCCCATTTTTTACTTCTCTTATTTTTAATACATTTGAAAAAATAATAAATTACCGAAAATCATTCATATAACTTGAATCTATAAGGGAAAAAAGACTCAATATCTAAAATAAATAAGAAATCTACTTATTGTTTTAGAAAACATTTTCTTTAGAAACGAACACTTCCATAATTCACACAATTATCAATATGATTTTAACTAGAAGTTCTAGGTTTAAGTTTCATCGCCATTTACTAACTAAAAAAATTATTCATGTCCTTAAACTTGAGGGGGATCAAATGTTTCGATAACCTAACGTATTATCATCCCCTTTCTCTTTAACAGTTTAAGTTTTTATATCTGACGTCTCTTTCAGGTGCACGTTTCGATGGTGGGTGAAGACAAGATGAGGATTTCGTGGATAACGGAAGATTCCGGTACACCGGCGACGGTGAAGTACGGTACATCTCCGGGAAGTTACCCATTTTCATCAAATGGGGACACCACAAAATATAGATATATTTTGTACAAATCAGGTGAGATACATAATGTTGTTATTGGGCCATTAAAGCCCAATACAGTTTACTACTACATTTGTGGCCCATTTTCAAGCCCAGAATTCAATTTCAAAACCCCTCCAGCTGGATTTCCTATCAAATTTGCAGTTGTAGGTAAGATCCCTATCTAGATTAATAATTATTTGTTCAAAAATTGTAATTGTTGAATTCTAAATTATATACATCGACAGTGTAAAAGTTTGGTATAGTTTGATTAGTCGAAGGTGAGTCTTGGAGCAACAGTAAAGTTATTTTCATGTGATCTATAGGTCGTCACGAGTTCGAGTTGTAGAATCAGTCATAAATACTTGCGTCAGGGTAGACAACTTATATCATGCCTCCGGCCCTTCCCAAAGTACGTAATTTGATAAAAGGAAATACATAAATGATAACACTAACAACAATGTAATAATGTGAAATGAAAAACAATATATAACATTCAATTAAATTGAAATATTGTTATTCCGTTCACTTTTATTTATCACTTTGGTTTTTCAAGTGTCAAACTCCATGGTTTTTTACTAGATGTAATTTTTTTAAATCATATTAAGGGTGTGTTTGGTATGAAGGAGAATATTTTTCAAGGAAAATGTTTTCTAATAATTCATCCCTAAATAGTATTAACGACATATTTTCTTGTTGAGTTACATAATTTGTCTGTCGCTAATTCCTGTTTTTTAAGTAGTGGCATGACTGCGTTTCAATGCATACAAACGTCGAATGTATCGAGATGTTAAGATTACCCTAACATGTAAATATGAATTACAGGTGATCTAGGGCAAACAGATTGGACAACGTCAACCCTCGATCATATTTCAAAATCAAATTACGATGTTATGTTATTAGCCGGGGACTTGTCATACGCGGACACGCTCCAACCACTATGGGACTCGTTTGGACGACTAGTGGAGCCGCTAGCGAGCCAACGCCCGTGGATGGTGACTCAGGGCAACCATGAGGTTGAGAAAATCCCAATTCTACATAGCCAATCTTTTACATCATACAATGCAAGATGGCTCATGCCATTTGAACAAAGTGGTTCAACTTCAAATTTGTACTATTCATTTGAAGTTAGTGGGCTTCATATCATTATGTTGGGCTCATACACTGATTTTGGGCCTGGATCAGCCCAATACAATTGGCTAAAAAATGATTTGAATAAAGTTGATAGAAAAAAAACACCATGGCTTGTTGTTATTGTACATGCACCATGGTACAATTCTAACACTGCTCATCAAGATGAGTATGAATCTTATGGTATGAAATCATCTATGGAGGATTTACTCTTCAAGGCTCGTGTCGATATCGTCTTCGCGGGACATGTTCATGCCTACGAGAGATTTGTAAGCTTCTTTTTTCCTGATAATCTATCGTTTATTTGTTTTTTCTTGATCATCACACTACATAATTCATCGTTGAGTAACTCATAACTAACAGGATTAACGATGAATTTTTATTGTGCGATGATTTTTTGACAAATAATTATTTCTTGTGTTTTAATATATTCATGTGATATACATATATAGACTCGAGTATACAAAGACAAAGCTAACAATTGTGGTCCAATCTACATCACAATTGGAGATGGTGGCAACAGAGAAGGCCTAGCCAGCAAGTAAGTTTGGCTCACTTTTAAATCATCCTATCTCTTTTTTAATTACATATATATCTAATTTAATCAATTAATCAACTATGCCTTAATTCCAAATAACCAGTGAAATTTGATGTTTATTTTTTCTAGCCGATATATATGAATGGGACATTATTTAAACAAGATTACAAACATATTATACATATATATTATATATTTGTCAACTATTTTTTAATTTAAGTGATTAGTTGGCTGCTTGATTAGGTTTACTTTTTATTTTATAAATATGCACTAGATTGACTTCAATTTTTTTGTTTATGTTGAGTTGGGGTACTTATTATATTGTGTTTTCAACTTAATTTGTCTTCTTTGGACCAAAGTCTTAAAATTAGTTTGAGTAAATTTTCATGCATTTATGCCTATCGTTATAGAAGTTGTTTCTAGAAAAGATTATAGGTCAATGTCACCATTCATCATTGGAGAATCACATTAGTTTCTCTTTCAATTTATTTATTTACTTTTTTTCACGTTGACATATGTTTATCGACTTTTTTATTGATCAAATATTACAGTTATAAAGATCCGAAACCGGACATTTCAATTTTTCGAGAGGCAAGTTTTGGGCATGGAGAACTTGATGTGGTAAATGCAACTCATGCACAATGGTCATGGCATAGAAATGATGATGATGAAGCTGTTGTTGCTGATGCTATTTGGATAACAAATCCTTCTTGTAAACTATAAAGCCAAACACTTAGATTAAAAAACAAAAGAAAATTATAATAAAGAATATATATTATTTATATATTATTTATATCAATACACTATAGACAGCTTGCTCCCTTTTTATTGTTCTACTGACTTTTCAATTTTCATATTGTTTTCATGTTAATTACCTTACATAATGACAATGTTTGTTACTCTGTGTTTGTGTTAATGGGAGGTAATAGATATTTATAAAATTAGATGAAGTCTGCACAAATTGAATCGAATTACGATTATTGAAAAGATTGACAATGCATGTTTTGAAGGTGACGACCAAAAGAATATTTGTAAGTAATGAAAAATCGCAAATTCTAATTTTAGTAAAAAGAAAAATTGTTAAGTGATTTTTTCTATTTATCTATGCCTTCTTAACGAATTTGCTTGATACTTATATTGATGGAATTAGTAAATTATATATACGTGGAATAGAAATTTCCTTTATACCAACTTAGTGACATAAAAAAACACATTAAAAAAATTCCAGTACTTAATAAGAAAGTAATATTAAATCTAATTCAATTTTTAAAACTAGGTCAAATTATAAAAACAACCTAAAACCACATTGCTAATTGTCTCCAACTCATTAATGGGGGACAATTCAAATAACACCCTCAACACGTCAGGTCTTTTAATTGAATCGTGAATAAAATAATATATTAACGCCCAAATTAGGTAAAATAAAAAAAAAACATTGAATCTCACTCAATCCCCCCAAAAATACCTCAATAGATGGACCCAATACTATATAGGAAGACAAATTGTTTCCCACTTTATTATTATGTAGGACAATTAACAAATTAGGAGGAATCTGATACATCAAGTATTTCATGTTCACGTCAAATTCAAAAAAGAGTCTCACCAAATCAAAAAATATAATATAAATAGTATATCCTCACATAAATATCAGTGATTAATTTTACTATTCAATTAATTTTCAAAAGTTGGTATATATATATATATTTTGAAGATACATCTTACCTCCAATTCCAACAAAAATAAAAATAGTAAGTTGATTAGATTTTTTTTAAAAATAAATAAATAAATAGATGTTGGTGGAACTAAAATGCATATCATTCACTTGAGCTACATGATGAAAAATAATATTAGTAATGTAATCTAGCAATGCTGTAAAAATAATTAAACATGATGAAAAATGTCGGATAAAAGGTAGACATAATTCAGACAAAAAGTTCATTTAAATAAATATTTAATTAGGGTTTGACACCAATAGCATCTCTATCTAATTTCCCTTCTAATTAACCATTTCAATCTATAGATTAAGTGGACCAAAACATTATTTTTTTTGTATTAAAAAAAATGTAACTACCTCAATAGATTTGTGGTCCATCAATCGTTAATTTGTTTATTTTTTTTAATTTATTAAAATGTAACTACCTATTAGTTTTGTGGTCCATCAATCTTCAAAAAAAAAAAAAAAAAAAATTATTCTAATCCAAATATGAAAAATTAATTGGTATCATCACTAATCATGAATCCATGTTTAGTTAATATTTGTATAACATTAACTTTAGTACTCAATAAGTTTGTTGGAATAGCCTTAAACTTAGACGAAAATGCAACACTAAGAGGATATATTACTACTAAAATTAACGGTCGGACAAATAGCATTTCTTCGTACTCAATTAAAAATCTCAGATTCAAATATTGAATTAAAAAATTCTTAAGAAGAAAAATACTTTCCATTTTAATGTATTTTATACTAAATGAGTCTGAATTAATCAAAACTCAAAACTCGAATTTAAACTTATAACAAATCGGTTAACAATCAATCACTCTCTTATTTCAAAAGGAACTCTTGTCCCATAGTAAATTTTTAGGAGGACAAAGTGAAAATTATCCATCCAATTAACTTATAATAGAAAATTAGCACTTTTAGTCCCTAAATAATAACACATTGTGATTTTTTATTAAAAACATATAATTTTTAATTAATTGATATGTATACTTTTGATCTCTAATAAAAGATTAAATATACTACTTAGGGATCAGAAGGGTAAACTATCCCTTAATTAATTGATTTAATGTATTTTATTAGAATAATAACTTATTATAGGAAACTGTTCATGCTAACAAAGGTGGATAATTATTAATTAGTTAAGAAATAAAGTAGTATATATAATAATTAATATATTTAACATAATTACCAACATTTTATTCTGTCTTCCATACCAAAATTTCAACTTTTGCAGTCTTCGAGATTCTCTTCTCATCATTATCACTCTCTTTACAAGGTACCAAATTTAATTCCAAATAAATATTATTATTTTTTAAAATAAATGGAAAAATTAAGTAGAAAAAAACAAAAAAGCAATTATATGATCTTTCCATATTGCAATCTAAACCATTGACAGTATGATAAAATTATTATTATTATTATTAATAATAATATATTTAACTTGATGTACTAAATATTATGAGTGCTTATCAAATTTGTTCTTATCAAACAGAATGCTATTGAATTAAATAATTAAATGACAAAAAAATGTTTTAAATGATTTTTTCGATAAAATAGAAATTGGATTCACGTAAGAGGAAAATATTTTGTATTCCTTAATTGAAAAAATATGTCGTCATAAATATTTGATCGTATGACTTCATTGATATTTCATTTTATCGAGCCTCTTTTGAAATATATATCTAGATTATTACGCTTTATCTTTGATCGAAATTTATCCAATAACAAATTTTACCATTTTAAAATTGTTATAATTACAATCTCTGATTTATTCTCGTTAGGTTACCAATATTTTTTTTTACCTTTCGACACTAAATAAGCATCAACCTTATACATAATCTTACGACTTTATAATGTCATTTGATCATACATAATCTTACGATTTTATAATGTAATTCGATTATTATCGATGCATAAAATTTAAACTCATTTTTACTTATAATAATATATAATAAGAGTGATAGGTCCACAAAATGAGTAGCAAATATAAACACTCACGTGTAGGGTTCAATGCACCATAGGAAAAAATAAATAATAGCCCAAAAAAAAAAAAGAATCCATCATTAGAGTTGCAGGGTAATGGTATTATGTGAAATGATTAGAAATTACCTCAGAAGAAATAAAAAAGTGAACTTAAAATTTATTAGCTGCAATGGTGATGAGGTCATTGCAATGAGGTTTTAAAAAAAAGTTTTTTATTATTCGATGTTCAGTATTCGCATTAAAGTTCGATTAAATTTAAATTTATATAAAAAGTTTCACATTAAAAGGTAATATGCTCCTTAGTAAAAACGACTTTCATATCTAAAAGAACTAAAAACATGATATCTCTAATTAAAAATAAAAAAAAATACTTATCACTCCAGCACAATTATCGTGGAAAAAAAGAGAAGTTTCAATTGACATTAAAAGTCTTCACATGTATTTGTACCCCAAAATATGAGAACTCTTCACATGTATCAATAATGTCTCAATAGGATTACACACGAGTTACCCCCACCCCCACCCTTACCCCCAAACCCCACAACTCAATCTTCCAAAATTTCATCTTTAATAAGGTTTGGAATTATCTTTAATCATGATCTTCTGTTCGAAATCGATTGATTCGATTAATTTAAATTTATGTTATATAAACTAATTAAAAAGATATAGCAGTTTTAATGTAATGTGTTTCGTCAATCTTTCAATATTTTTTATATGATATATATTTTAAAGCTAAAAGTCAATATTATAATAAATCGAAGGTTAAAATCTAAATATTAAATTCATCGAATTAAAATTCAGTATTTGTCTCGGATGAGAGTTTAAGGATCAATGTGGGAGGGATGCTTTCTTTTTTGTTTTTCTATCCGTGTTCGGTAATCATTTTTAATTTTGATTAATCTTAATTCTCGATAAAAAGTCTTATTTTAAAGGATAAAACGCTCTCTATCGATAATAATCATTCCTAGACTGGCTCGAACCGCATTATCACCGAGTAGTGAGAGAGGGTGCTTCCATTTTTGGTTTCTTATGTGTTTGATATTTTTTTAAAAAAAAAATTCATTCGATGTTTCAGATTGTGTATTGTAGCCTCGATTAAATTTGAATCGCGCACTACAGTCCCAATCAAACGATAACACTGCAGCATGGTTTTTTCATACCCAAAGCTTGAACTCGAGATCGCTGATTATGGATAAAGCAGTTCCACCACTACACCACATCCCATGTTATACTTATTCTGAAGCTCGACTAATTCAGATTTTAATCATAATATAACATTTTCCTACTTAAAATAGTTTCATATTTTCAAAACTCAAACTCGTGATTTCAGATAGAAAATGAAAGAACACTTATCAATCCGACCATAATGGGGTGGGGGTGGGGGGTGGGGTTGGATTACCCCTTGTGTGTGTTGGTGTTGAATGGGTAAAAAGAAGGGCTAAGTGAATAATTGTAGTTAATAGGCAAATGTAGGTAAGTGATGATGAATATGGATGGGGGGTGTACTCAATTCAATTAAAATGAATGAATGCCCTTTGACATCTATGGCCATGCAAATCTTTTTCATGAATGCTGCCATTACCATTCATTTATGAAACCAAAATCATTATAGCAAAATAAAATAAAATAGACTAAATTAATTTCAATTGCTGCAAAAAGCAGAGGGTTTTTATTTATTAGTAGTATTTATTATTAATTAAGAAAGAATAAACAGTAAGTCTAGATGCCATTATTATTTATTTTAGCTATATAGGTTTTGTCATCATTAGTATTTTCAGAATAAATACACTTTGCAATAAATAAGGCCAGAAGCCCAAAAAAACATAAAAACCCTCTTTAGCAAAATAAAAATAAAAATTACTCTTTTTAATGAATATTTATTATTCGATTTTAAAAAATATAAAAAATGTAAATTAATGTATATTAAATTAAAACCATAAAAGAATTAGGATTCAAGTCATTTTTTAATATTATCATTAACATAATTTGTATTAATCAAGTGCAACATTATTTTTCTACATTTACTGATCATATTCCAATAAAAAAGATCAAATATGTATTCACATGCCATAAACTATTATTAAAACAATTAAATATTTGTTTCCCTAATAAAATTCACGAGAAAAAACCTTATGATTTTAAAAAGAATATTAAACCAAAACATTATTAACATGAATGAGAAAAAAAATTAAAAAGAATATGATGCTTCCATCCAAAAAAAAAA
>JAJONR010011064.1:0-24359 GCA_029582245.1 Solanum etuberosum | reverse complement strand
ATACGTTTTCAATCTTCAAGTTACAGAATTGTAAACATAATAATTATCTCACTCCCCTCCCCCCCCCCCCCCAACAAAGGAGTAACCTACTACTAGAACATAGAACTTTGATGCTTTCATGCAAGAAACCAAGGGAAGGAGTGTGGACTCGATTCACATAATAGTTTAAAGACAAAATAGGATTAGATTGAAAATACAGATCCGCTATTTGATCAAAGTATCCTGAAAGTTTATGAAATGAAGTGCTTTTCTGGTATGATAATAATGGACTATTGGAATTTGTACAAAAGAAGCTTATGTTATAGACAATGTGTAGAGAAACAAAAATGGTGCTTATATAGCAGGATTTGTTTTAGAAATTTAAGATTTTTATATGCTTTGTGATAAAGTGATGAGTGTCGCATTAGATAATGCCTCTAATATTACCAACGCTGCTAGTATGTTAAAGGCTAGACTATGTCCAATTTCTACTAACTCTTTTCATATTATTTGTACAAGATGATGTTGAGTTATTTGATTGTGGTTGTATGAAAATTGAATATGATGTTCAATGAATTTTTCATACTCATAGAGCTGCTAGAATTAGGAAATTTAACGAGCGTTGTGTACTATGTGATCTTCCACCACGGAAAATTTCAATACATGTTAAAACTAGGTGGAATTCTTTTTATGAAATGATTTTAATTGCTTATGATTATCAATAACCCGTAAAAATTGTTTTTAATTTCCATAATGTTGACCCACTAGATATAATTTGTGAACAAGATTGGGATGAAACTAAACAACTATTAGATTTTTTATAACTTTTTAATCATACTACAAAAATATTTTCTGAAATTTATCATCCTACTACTTCTTCTTCAGTCTTAGTAAATATTTGTGTTATTTCAATATAATTTGTTTAATACAAAGAAAAAATGAAAATTTTAAACCGGCAATTGTAGCTATGGTTGACAAATTTTAAAAATATTTTTTCCTATTCCTCAAATTTATTTAATTGTGATTTTATTTAACCCTTAGTATAAATTATGAGGTGCACAAGCACTTTTTGGTAAACTTTATGAAACTTTAGAAATTTTAACGAAAAAATAAATTTGTAAGCGTAAAAGTGCAAGACAAATAGTTGTATGATAAATATAGATTTATGGAAAATAATTTAGGAGATTCTTCTCAAATTTCTAATGCTAACAACAGTGATAGTATTGATAATCATATGAAATGTTTTCTTCGTCTTGATTCTTCTAACCATGATGATCTTGAAGAATATCTTAATCTTGGATTGTAATCCGTTATAGACAAGCATGACAACTTACAAATATTAGAATGGTGAAGAAAGCGTGGCAGTGCACTGCCAAGTCTTAGAAAAATGGTTCGTGATGTTCTAGCTACTCAAGCTTCATCAGTTGCTTCAGAGGCTACTTTCAACGAGGCAAGATTTCTAGTAGGAGATCACACACATTCATTGGCATAAGACAACTTAGAGATATCAGTTTTATTTAGAGATTGACTCTACGTCGATAAAAGAAATAATGATTTTCCAAAGTTAACCTCCTAACAAGAAGCTGAATTAGATTCAATAATTGGATATAATAGTGACAACGAAATGGAGCCACTAGAGTTTCAAGTATCTTTGCTAGTTCTGTAGGATGTTTTATGTCGAATTGATATGAGATTTAGAAAGAAATTTTATTGGAAAATACAAATATTAGGTTTATAGACGAGAACTAGTTGGAACAAAACCCTTAAATTTTATTTGAATAAATTTAAAGGTTCTATTCAAGTCTTTACAACTATTGTCTTACATTTAATACAAGAATTATTGCTTATGTGCAGGGGCATTTTTGTTGCTTAATGATACCATACATAAATGGTGGAGTAGGGACTACTCATCAAAGCTTAGACCTCTCTTCAAGGTTGTCTCGTCATTTATCATTTGGCTAATCTGGAAAAGGAGAAAAATAATTTCTCATGGAGGTAATATGTCATTACATGGTATGGTTATGGAGGTCAATAGAAATTTATATCATCTAGCTATTGTTAGCTATTCTTGGTTGCAAAACATTCCTAATACTTGACGTCTGATGGTTCATTTTTTTACAGAATATACACCACTTATTGATTGTAAGATGGTGTACTGGCTATTGTCCAGATTATAAGGGTCCTACAAGTGTAACTCAGATGGTGCAATGGAAGGAGTTGGTGGCCCTGTGTTGGGGCTTCTTGTATTAGAAATGTTGAAGGAAATTAGATACATGTTGAGTCTTTTGGTTTGGGAGTGACTTCAGTTCTAATGTCTGAGGTTGTGGCTTTGAGAATAGGACTAGAGTTACTGTATAACGCATTAGTACTTACCAGTAATATTGGAGACTGACTCATTAATGCTCCAAAATATTTTGAATGGAATTTGGGAAGTTCCTTGGAGCAATCTGGTAGAGGTGAAAAGGATTAATGGTCTGAAAATTAATGTTTATGCAAGAGTAGAGAACATCCTTAGGGAAGGCAACACTCTTGCAGATTATTTAGCTAATCCATTTTTTTCTTTTTTCAGGAAAAACAGATATCATTTATTCATATTTCCAAGATTTACAACCAAAAGAAATATTACACCTAGATAAAACACAAATACCCAATCTTAGAATTAGAAAAATTCAAAACAAGGATTTCAATACACAAGCATATTTGAGACAAACAAGAACAACCAGACATCGATGACAAAGAAATATAAAAAAGCGATGGTAGTACCCGCACACTTTCATGAGTGGATGTAATTGCATCGGACTATTCATACCGAGATGGAACTCTTTTGTGGCCTCCTTATGCAGTGATATCAGCCTCTTTGGGGCTCAACTTGCAGAGAAGGTCATGGATTAATTAAATCAAAGTATAAAAGTGCACAAATATGACAGAGGAGAAAGTTTTGTTCACTAACTTTATTTTGTGGTACAGAACTGATCAATCTAAGTTGAAGAAGTCTTCAAATGACCTCATTTCTTGGCATTTGTGAGAGTTTTTCAGTGCATTCAGTGAAATTTGTCCAAACTCGAATCCATTTTGATCTATGTCTACATATTGGAGGTGTTTGAACTATCTTCTATCCTCTTCTCGCTGGTACCTTCATCGGAGAGGCCGATTTCTCCGACCATATTGGAGCAGCTAGGAGTCAATGAACGTTCATTTTATTGGGAATGGTCCAGATCTTTGTGACCTTTCCTTTTCTGTTTTTTTTTTCTTTTGATTTATTGGTTTCCTATTTCTTTTTTCGGGTTGGTCTACTTTTGGGATTTTTCCCTTGTAAATATTGAACCGCTTTTGTTTCTAATAAAATCAACTTTGTCTTTAAGAAAAAATACAAGTATTATACATACAAACATACAAACACACACAGACACACACACACACACACACACACACATATATATATATATATATATATATATATATAAAATTCTTTTTGAAATTTGAATTTTGAACTTTCAAATTTAAAATTTGAAATTTTCAAAACTTAAGGATTCTTACTTAGTCTCCAGGAAATTAAATTTGAGTGAGTGTTACCATTTTTTCCTCAGGAATAAGATCGTTCCAAGATTTTGCAGTTATCTTTGTGAATTCCCAATGATTCCTTGGATAAAGATGTTTGAGGATGGCTTTTTTTCAGCATAGAAAAAGTTGTAGTCATTCCATCTTGGTTTTGAGAGATTAAGGTTTCTCTCCTTCCTCCTTCTCCGCTTGCTCCTCTGTCCTAAATAGTGGGGAGGTGGTGGATTGTAAAGTACAATTGCATTGCAAAATAGGGCTTGTTCTTTTGGATGGTAGATTACTCCATAGAGAACTTCAAATCCCACTTTGACAGACCGCAAATAATAGAGACAAATTTTCCATAAAATGACAATTTATGACAAATTTGGCTCTGGTTGTTTGGGTTCTATCAAAGTGGGATCTGAAGTTCTCAATGGAGTACTCTACCATCCAAAAGAAAAAACCCATCTTGCAACACGATTGTACTTAAAAATCCACCACCTCACCACTATTCATGATGGAGGAGCAAGAGGAGGAGGAGGGAGGAGAGAGACCTTAATCTCCCAAAACCTAGATTGAATGACTATAACTTCTTATATGCTGGGAAAAAAAGGTCATCCTCAAGTCTATTTATCCAAGGAAACGTTGGGAATTTACAAAGATGATTGAAAAATCTTGGAATGATCTTCCGCGTGAAGAAAAGATGGTAAACACACTCAAATTCAATTATAGTTGAGTGACTACCTGAGATTTTATCTCTAATATCATATAACTGAGCCTTTGTTTCTGTTTTAGTCGTTACCAATTTATGACCATTATGTACTCATCAGACTACAGTATATTGTATTCAACAAATGTTAAGAGTATTTTAGCCATCCCATTTGATGAATTCTCTCGCTTATAAATCAACCCAAGTTCTTCTCTTTGGTAGATATCAATACAAAATATTCCTACCATATTAGAGTGTGTTGGGTTTTCTTTCTTAATGGATCTTTGTTAGTTTCTGTGCTCCCAGTGTTATACTAGAAGACCTTATTAAATTCTAGAGATACACCTATATCAAATGAAATATCCTTAAGGATAGTGTCATTGGCATGCCTCAATCTATGCAACTTTCTTAAATTTTTTGTAACCAAATACTTATCATAAGATTTCTCACACGAGGAGAAGAAAAGACGTTGTTTGGGATACCCAAGAAGGGGACATCAAGGAGAGTGACACTGTATGTATGTTCGACCAATCTTGCCTCCGGTTCTCATTGTAAAGAATCATTAACTAGTTATGATGAGAGGATTAGGCATGATCAAGACAAGGGAGGAAAACAGGTGGAATACAACAGAGTACAGACAGAGAAAATCAAGTTTCAGTCACAAGCTACACCCAAAACACACAAAAGTCAACAGATTAAAGGTCAACTCTCATAATGATTCAATAGAAAACACCAAGTAAGAGAGAATAGAAGCCCGGAAGGGACATCGAGCCACCTAAAATGATACCTCAAACTTACCGAATGCCAAAGACCAAGATAGATGTATCTACGGGCCGCCCGCGATGGCACGTCAAGCTTACCAATAACCCAAATATGTATATCAACAAGTTGTCCGGGGTGATCCATCGAGTTTATCAACAATGTAAAAGCAAAAGATAGATTGTAGCTCGGACCTAAATCAACGGGCTGCCCAATATGGTACATCGAGCTCATAAGAGTAAAAGCATTCACAAGATGCGATAAATCAAGTAAAAGTGTACTTTTTACAACTTTTAAGCCAAAACGGGTCTCTAGGACTTCAAACTCATTAAGATCAATTTCTTTTCCCCAAAATCAAGTCATTTCCATCAAAACTCATCCAAGTATAACCCCTCAAAATATTATCACAAACAAATCAGATCATACACACAGAACCCGGAGGAATACCCATCACACCACAAGAGTACTAATCTATAAATCCTACCAGTCCAAGCTTACGACCTCGGGCCGAACAGTTTAATAAACAACCAAAATGACAACTCAAGGACCTATACCATCAATTAAACAAAAAAATTCAAACAAACACAATACAATCCTAAGTTTCACGCCACCTACAAGCAAAGTCTAAGGATATTCACACAAGAATCACCTAAACTAAGGCTCCTCTGACTAAAGCTTAAGCTAAGCAACCCAACTTATGGCCATAGCTATCCTAGGATCAATCAAGCTCAACAAAACATAAGGGTTCAACCTAAATCATGCAATGCTACCCAAATATAATTAATCTATCTAAGAAAAATCTAAGAAAAGGGAGTCATAACCTACCTCGAGGTGGAAAACCGCACAGAACTATAACTCGGGCACTTTTCCCTTCTAAAGAACCTCCTAGCGATGCCAAGCTACAAACAACACCAAGGGAACACCAAAAGAAACACAACAATACCAATATAATCAAAGAACTAAAAAAAGACAAGAAACCAAAAAATGCAAAAAGTGGGACCCGTGCAGAGAGTCACAAAGTTTATTCCGTCAGGAGGCCCACCCTACGCAAGGGAGTTGTGCCTCGATAATGGACACAATCCAAGCCTTGATCAAACCAAACCAGCCCCTCTAGATTTTTAGCTCAATTGGAATAAAAAAAAGAATAAAATAGGAAATTAGTGGGATTAACCAAGAGAAATAGGGTAATTATAAAACCTGGAACGTGCCCACAAACTTCACAAATGTGCTCCAACAAGAATCACTCAAAACAGACCAGAAATGCTCTCAAAATCGCAAGAACACCAAGTAGGAAATGGATGAAATACATGCTAAGTTTGTCTTCTAAAAAGGTTGAACTGCCAATAAATTTTGCCTTCGCAATGCGGATACCTTGCTCGCAAATGCAGAGCGAGGTATGAAAACGTGGTAGTGTGGGTAGCCACCCCTTCACGAATACGGGATCCTGCTTACGAATGCGAAGGCACGAGGGTCAACCCTCCGTAAATGCGTGGAGACACATGCAAATGCGGAGGTTCGAGATTCTGAGCTCTGTGAAGGTGATCAAAGATCCGTGTTCGCAAAGAAGGAACCAGTGTTGCACCAACAACGACTCAAGGCAAGGAATTTCTCTGTTGGGAATCCAAAACTCGTTCGAAGCCCCGTCAACGCAAAAAAAATATGCTACTAGGATGGAAACGACATTCAAGACATAACGGAATCAACGAAACCACCAGCGGAGGTCATCTTGTCAAAATGTTGACCAAAGTCAACACTTACAAAAAATTCACAAATAAAATGCCAAACACCACTAAAAAGAATTTTGTCCGCAAAAGTGAAACAAAGGCAATACATTAAGGCTAAAAAAATATGAGGATATCAAGTCCATATATCAAGATCAATCTCCCAAGTAGGCTTCTTGACGGTTCGATACCTCCCTTGAACGTTCAATGATGGGATCTCCTTACACCACAACCACCTAACCTGACTGTCTAGAATGGCCATAGGCCCCTCCTCAAAACTCAAAGTCTCATCAAGTTGAACTGACACCCACTAAAGCACGTGAGACTCATTCGGAACACTCTTCCTTAACATAGAGACATGAAACAAAAGAGGAATACTCGGAAGAGCTAGAGATAAGACTATCTCATAAGCTACCTCTTCTACCAACCTTGAATCTGAAAGGGACCGATGAACCTGGGGCAAAGCTTACCCCTCCTCACAAACCTCATCACGCCCTTCAATGGCGACACCCGTAGGAACACACAATCACTAACCATGAAGTCTAAAGCTCTTAGCCTCTGATCCGCATAGTCTTCTGCTTACTCTAGGCAGTATGAAGTCTTTCCTCGATCACACAAGCACTATCTGTAGAATATCTCAATAAATTGGAATCCCATGGCCTTACCTGCAACGCATCAAACCATCCCACTAGGGACGACGTATCCTACCATATAATGCCTCACATTTTACAGTATGAATGCTTGAATTGTAGCTACTATTATATGTGAACTCTGCCAAAGCCAACGATTGATCCCATTGGCCACCAAAATCAATAACACAAGCATGTAGCATATCCTCCAAAACTTGAATAGTCCTCTTAGGCTGACCATCGATCTGAGGCTGAAAGGTTGTACTGAGCTCAACCCGGGTACCCAACTCTCTCTAAATAGACCTCTTGAAATGTGAAGTGAATAAAGTACCACGGTCTAAAATGATAGAATCTCACATCCCATTCAAATGGACAATGTCTCTAAGGTAGAACTGAGTCAATCTCTCTGATGTGTAAGCAGTCTGAACCGAAAAATGTTGTGCCTGAATCTACTCCATAAAGGAAAGCCTAGCCTCCACATAAGAAAATACTTTGCCCGGCTCAGAAATATCAAGTCTGGTCATCTGATTGGCTAAGGATTGAGTGTCCAAGGCCATAGGATGCTCCTCCACGTCTAAGAAAGCCAGATTCCCCATACTTAGTTCCTTCTGGCTCAAGGTATCTGCTACCACATTAGCCTTCCCTGGGTGATAAAGGATAGAAATGTCATAGTCCTTCCGTAACTCCAACCACCTGTGATGTCTCAAATTATGGTGCATCTGGCTGAAAATATACTTAAGGCTACGATGGTTAGTGAATACCTCGTAGTGAACTCTATACAAATAAGGCTGCCAAATCTTCAATGCAAAGACTACCGCTGCAAACTCCAAGTCATGAGTGGGGTAGTTTTTCTTGTGAAGCTTCAGCTGTCTTAAATAATAAGCTATAACCCTACCCTGCTGCATCAAGACATAGTTTAGGCCCACATCGGAAGAATCATATTAGATCATAAACTTCTGGACCTCAGTAGGTAGAGTCAGAATCGGTGCAGAAGTCAACAAGGACTTGAGGTTCATAAAGCTCACCTCACATCACTCGACCACTGGAAATGAACATCCTTCTGAGTAAATCTAGTCAAAGGTGCCATAATAGAAGAAAACCCTTCCATGAACCATCTGTAGTAGCCTGCTGACCCGAAGAAACTACGAACCTCAGTAGGAGAAGTAGGCCTAGCCCAGCTATGAACTACCTTTATCTTCGTCGGATCCACAATAACTCCATTCTTGAAAACTATGTACCCCAAGAATGCGACAAACTCGAGCAAAAACTCACATTTAGTGAATTTGGCATACAACCACTTCTTTCTCAAGGTTTGGAGTACATTCCTCATATGCTACACATATTCCTCATATGCTACTTATTTTTCTCTTTACTCCCAGAGTAGACCAAGATGTCATTGATGAAAACTATCACAAATGAGTCTAAATAAGGTCTGATCACAAATTTCATCAACTCCATAAATGTTGTTGGGGCATAAGTCAACCCAAAAGACATGACTAAACTCATTTCATGAATATAAAGTATGGAATCAAATACAAAAGCAATAGAATGAAAAATCAAATACCCAAAATATTTTTCTATTGCTAGCGTAAAACCCCATTCTCAATTAGCAATTACACCCACAATTCATGCAATACAAAGCAAGAGAAAGAAGATAGGATAAGAAATATTACTATTAGAAACATAATCTTCAATCCAAATGATGAATGATAAGGCAACTTGCCTTCAAAGTATCAACCCAAAAATAAACTCTACAAGTTTTTGCCTTAGCTAATCTCTAAGATAATCTTCAATATAAAATAGTGGTATCCTTTCTTTTTATGTCTTCTTCTCCAGCACTTTTTGTGAGAATTTGGGTCCAATATCTATGAAATTCAAATTCTTCCCCTGTTTAGATAACCTGGCCTCGCCACGACGGCTGAGAGTTTGTAAAAGCAACGACCATATCGCTTAAGCAAACCCTATCTTTTTTGGCCTATTCACAAAAGCGACTCCTGCATGGTCTCTTAAGCGGTCTGTTGACCATAGTTGACCATTTGCTTAAGGGAACTTGGCTTCGCAGGTGCTACATCAGACGGCATATTTCTTCCAGTTTACGCTCCTTTTTCATCTCTTTATCATCATGTTCCTTCCAAGCAATAAATACCTAAAATCAACACCAATTCAATCAATAATTAGCCTATTTATCTACTCGAGTGCCACAAAATCATAATAAAAGAGCCTCAAATGAGTGGAAATTCACCACTCATTACCACGCGATCACGATGCATAAACTCTTGCCAGTTCCAAATTTTCAGTTTTAGTCCTCTTTGTTTCCTCGAATTCACTTGGTTTCTTCATTTATCATCTCTATCACTCTATTTTGTATTTTTCAGCAAAACATGAAGAAAACCACATTAAATACACCTATTGTCACATAAACAATGCAATAAAGTAAGCTTCAACATAAGATAAGTTGGTAAAAATGCCCACTTATCAGATACCAACTTTTTCACAGCCCAAAAATTTGAGTCATGATGGCACCTACCAAAACCCACTGGTAGGTTAGCCAACCCATATCCCCGAACCACAAGTAACAAGCATATCAGGAAAAATCAACAACCAACAAGAGGATAACAACAAGTAAAAGGAAAACACAACGTAAAGAGGGAAATGACATAAATATATACAAACATACAAAATCCAATCCCACGACCAGGGGGATGGTGCTACAAAACTGCTAAAAGGAGTACAAGGTACAACAGCACAATAATAAGTACAGACTTGTATCAAATACAAAATACTAGCAGAGACAATATACAGACAATGATGAGTCAAACTAGGTCGTCACCAACTCCCTCAATCTCTGGAAGTCCCTGAAAAATCTCGAATCAATTGTCTGTTGGCACTAGGATCTACATCAAGAAAATATATGGAGAGTGTAGCATGAGTACCAAAACAATATGTACCCACTAGGCATCATATGACGACTGACCTTGGAAAGTAAAAACATAATGAAAAATAAGGAAATAAACGATGACTAGAGGTCATACAAACGAATCAATAGTAGAAAGTATAATTATATAGATCACGAATTTAGAAGCAGCGAAACAGTATAGTAAAGCAACAATCTATAACCTAATTAGACCCCATAAGTTCAGAAAGTACACTACTATTCAATTGAAATGAAAAAAAACCCAAATGGATCCCTAGCTATGACTAAAATTATGTATACTCTTGAACTGAAATGGGCGAGCTTAGATTCAGACCGCGATGAAGGAACCCATAAGAATCCAACAGAACCACAATGTCAAGACTCAAACCCGACTAATAGAAGTGTACCCAGACTCAAATAGTGGCTAATAAAGGTATATCCTGGCCTTAAACTGTGGCTAGTACAAATGCACCTGGACCTCAAATTGTGGCTAATACAAGTATGCCTCGACCTCAAACTATGGCTAATAGACCACGAATGTCTCCAAAATCATAAGTTCATCTTCATGTGGGAACGTACCATAGAGCGAAACCACATTTAGAGTCACCAAAGACCCACTCTATCTCAAAACCTAAAACCTGATCCAATATAACCAACAAGGCCCAAAATCACTACTGAAACACATCGGGGCTGAAACAAAGGGAAAGTAATGGATGAAAGGCTATTGAAACTGGGTTGTCTTCAAGATAATGCTTCATATTATCATACTCACGTTTGTTGCATCAATTTACAGTGAGCTAGGAACGTCCAAAGAGACGTCAAAGGATTTCTATGGCAAAACGGGTCCGACATAGCAATTCTAAGGCACTCACTAGCCTACTGTCATGACCCGCCATTCTGCCCTTCAAATTTGGCATAAAATAAGGAGGAAGAATCTAGAGTTATGGAGAGGTTAGTGGAAGACTCTAGAATTCCCTAGATCTTTCCTTAGAAGACTCTAGAATGACTTAGAAAATATCTTAGAAAGCCTTAGAATTCTCTAGACTAGTAGAGAATTCTAGATGAGGGACTAGATATTTTCAAGAAAGGCTTTGGAATTCTCTAGAATTGGAGAGCATTCTAGAATAGGACTAAAGTATAAATATTATAGGGACTTGTAAAGTAAATATTATTTACAGTTAGGCCCCTAAGAAGTAGTATAAATAGAGGGCCTCTCATTAGTAAATCATCCAACGAAGTGTAAAGCATTCCACAAAGCAATTCAAAGCATTCTTTCAAAGCTCTCTTGTCTTTCTTATTCATTCTCTTAGCGATCTTAGTTTCAAAGGGCTTACTTGAGCTTACAAGATTTTGAAAGATTAGTGAGTAAGTTTTCAAGTGCAGAACAGAGCTTTAGTGAGACTCTAAGTTTGTGACAACGTGGTATCAGAGAAAAGGTTCGTACTAAGGGAATGGCCAACGAAGGAGACGTAAACGCTGCTAGCACCACCAACGTCAGGCTGGATGGTGGAAGGAAGAACCGCAAGGGAAAGAAGCACCAAAAGAGTAGTGAGGAATTGTTGCTCGACCCTATACCAAGCGAGGTGCTAACATCTCACCCACCTTCGACCACCAAAGAAATTAACGATGAACATGGTGAGGAGGCCATTGACGTCACCGCCAGAGAGGAATGCGTCACAAGGGTTGAAATGATGAGGCAGGTCATGGAGATATTAGGCCGGCGTTTGAACAAGGTCGATGGCAAGTTCAAGACTATGTAGGACTTCATCCTTGAAGAGAATGACCATATCCCCAAGGAGTTGGAAGGCCACTAGCATGCTGAGTTTGAGATGAAGGAGGCCATCACTTCCTTGGAGTGTCAGCACATGGAGGCGTTAAGCACGATTGAGACCATGAGGCCCGAGATCAAACCACTCAAGGAGAGCGTGGAAGTTGGAGTGTCATCTTTATTTGAGCAAGATAAGGAGGACAAGGTCGATGCTCCCAAGCTACCATGTTCAAAGGCGTCCGTGACGTGCAAGAGGTGGAGAATTTTTTATGGCACATCGAGAATTACTTCAAGTGTAACTGAGTGAAGAGCGACGAAAACAAGATCAACACCGCTGTGTTGTATCTTTCGGAGATGGACATGCTATGGTGGAGGTGTAAAGAGTCAGAAATATGGAAATGGCTTTGCACCATCAACACTTGGGAGCGATTCTGAGTGGAGTTCAAGAAGGCTTTCTTCCCTAACAACGTTATCTATTAGGCGAAGTGAAAGTTCAGGGAAATGAAGAAAATAGGCAGCATTCGGGCGTACGTGAAGGAGTTCACCACTCTCACACTTCAGATTCCCAACCTCACAGATGAAGATATGTTGTTCCACTTCATGGATGGGCTACAAAATTGGTCTAGGATGGAGTTGGAACGCCGACAGGTGAGGACTATCGATGAAGCCATCACGCAGGCCGAAGCTTTGACAGACTTCGGGCATGAAAAGCCCTACAGATCTATAGGAGAGGAGGTGAGAGGTATTCATGACCATGGTGGGGGAGATCGTGGCAAATTCGAGGAGCAGCAGCCATATCCCAAGAATCATGATACCTATAGGTCCGATGGCAAGAAGTCTGAACGTCATGGCGATACGCAAAGAAAGGCAGAAACTTCCAAAATAAACGGTTGCTACATTTGCGGTGGGCCGCATGGCTATGCAAGGTGCCTTGAACTGAAGAGCCTTGGTGCTATCCTGCGAGAGCGAAAGGAGAAGGATGCATAGGAGCAAGGACAAGGTGCAGAGATGACGCAATTGGGCTTGATAGGACTATGTGGAGCTATCAGGAAGCAGCCAGGGAAGGTGAGAGAATACGGCGCACGGTATGTCGACATCACGATTAATGAAAGACCCGCTCACGCTACGATCGACATGACTGCAGAGGCCAATATCATGACCAAGACGGCAGTGACAAGGTTGGGGCTGAGTTACAGTCCATGTAACGCCCAACTCAGGATGGTCAATGGACCACTGACACCCGTGTGTCGAGTCGCGCATGGAGTAAGCATGACGCTAGGTGAGTGGCAAGGTGAAACCAACTTCACTGTCACTCATTTAGATCTCTTTGACATAATTCTCGGGAAAGAGTTCTTCCAGCAGTGTCACGCGGTGATCGATCCTTACCTCCAACGACTTTTGGTCATGGAGCAAGAAGGATCATGTATGGTGCCTCTATTTAAGGTACCAAAGACGGAAGGACAAGTCCGTCTAACGGCCATGCAGCTCGTGAGAGGCCTTAAGAAGAAGGAGTCGACATTCGTAGCCACCATTGCAAGTTCGGAAGAAGACAATGGTGCTAAAGAGTCCTTGCCACCATGCATGGAGAAGGTTCTAGAAGAGAACAAGGTCGTGATGCTAGAGGAGCTGCCAAGGCGCGTGCCTCCTAGGAAGGAGGTAGATCATAAGATCAAGCTGGAAGAGATAAGGAAGATACTGAGGGAGTTGCACAAGGGCATTGATCGAGTTAATGGACTACTGGTCGCGCATACGAAAAGACAAGACTTGATTGTCCATGCAGCAGCTATGCGACGCGGTCATCGCATCAATAGGTGGGGGACAGTGTCATGACCCGCCACTTTGCCCTTCCATTTTGGCATAAAATAAGGAGGAAAAATCAAGAATTATGGAGAGGTTAGTGGAAGACTCTAAAATTCCCTAGATCTTTCCTTAGAAAACTCTAGAACGGCTTAGAAAATATCTTAGAAAGCCTTAGAATTCTCTAGACTAGTAGAGAATTCTAGATGAGGGACTAGATATTTTCAAGAAAGGCTTTGGAATTCTCTAGAATTGGAGAGAATTCTAAAATAGGAATAAAGTGTAAATATTGTAGGGATTTGCAAAGTAAATATTATTTACACTTATGCCCCTAGGGAGTAGTATAAATAGAGGGCCTCTCATTTGTAAATCATCCAACGAAGTGTAAAGCATTCCACAAAGCAATACAAAGCCTTCTTTCAAAGCTCTCTTGTCTTTCTTATTCATTCTCTTAGCGATCTTAGTTTTGAAGGGCTTACTTGAGCTTACAAGATCTTGAAAGATTAGTGAGTAAGTTGTCAAGTATCTCACAGAGCTTTAGTGAGACTCTAAGTCCGTGACACTACACTAGGCTAAGACCAAGAATAAATTACAACTATCAATACAAAAAGGGAATCAAGAAACAACATGGCAAGGCAACAACGCAACTAAGGTAAACATCCTAGAGTTCCCCAAAATTACCCGAAAAAGAATGGTAAGACAGGATTTGTAACATGTAAACAAAAACCATGCTAATAACCCTCCCAAAACTAGCTAAACATCAAGTAAATACTAACACAAGCTCAATCTAAGATTTGTAAGACATAGCTTACCTTAAAGTCGATCAGACGAGCTCCAAAATCAACTAAACAAGAGCTTTACTATTTTGAGATGCCCCCGATCCCCACCATCTATCAAATAAAATGTTCATGACGCTAATAAAAAATATTTTCACACCCAATTCACAACAATTGAAGATAGGACAAAAAAAGTCCAAAACAATATTGGGGCACCTGCACGAGGAGTCCCACAATCGACTCTATCAATTGGTCCTAAGCAACTCGAAGAGATTATACCCCGAAGACGAGCACAATCCTGATCTTAATTCAACCCCAAAACATTTTATGCTCCTTATGAACAAGAATTCGCCATTTGAAGCTAAAAATAGAGGATAAGAAAGTAGAGTTACAGTTTAACACGCGCAATCAAATAGCCTAACAACTTTTTAAAGCGATTCCCCAACAAATTCCAACAACCACCAGTAATTTCCCATTGAGAAACGAGTTCCCAAAGGAAAGAATTGAATGAAAACTTGGGGGAAATGTGGTTAAAAATGGATTTAACTACCGACGATGGCTGCAAAATGGTCACTTGGTCGCTTTAGAGGCCCTGCTAAAGCATTGCCTTAGTCGCTAAAACAGCTAGTCCCTCGTTGGGGGCTCCGCTAAAGCAGTGCCCTGGCCGCTAAGGTTGCCATTGCTTAAGCGATGTAAGGGCCACTAAAGGGGCAAGCCCCTTGTTTGCATGGCTCGCTAAATCAGCTTCCTGACTGCTTAAGGATCCACAGTTTAAGTGATCCAAAGTCCTCTTAGGCGGCTACACAAGCATCAGGCACTAACAAATTTAGTTGTCCCAACGGACTCCCCTCAGGTGCTCGTGAATTGTTCAGGAACCCGTGCACACAAAATGAAGTATGTTACCCCACTAAATTAGACAATCCAACCTCAACAGAGATTTCAAAACTTCCACGGGAGATCATCTCAATAAAAAGTAGGTCCCACACCCAATCTCCATTTTAGCCAAAATATATAAGGTAGCTTGAAATGAGCCCATAATCCTCGAGACCCACATCAGAGGTTTTTCTACCCCAACCTCGACATTTCAAAGCTAATGGAACCATTAGAATTGCATTCCAAGATTGTTTCCCTGACGTTTTTACCGAAGTCAACTGTTCATGTTTCAAAAGCTCCAAAATATGAAAACGCGCATAAAAAGAAAAGAATGGCCAGGTGACCGAACTCTCAGTTCCAGCAAGTCATAAACGATTTGAGATTGCTATAAGATAGCTCTAAATGTCGAAAATAAAGTAATACAGGGAAAATGACCTAGAGGGTCATTATAGGCAAACAGATGCCAATCTCTTGAACCATATTGTTTTCTACGATTTTGGCTCCTCTCCATTTCCATTTTCTCCATTTTTCCCAAATTTCGGCTTTGATTGGTGACACATGATATAAGTTAAATTTAATGGCTAAATTTAATTAACTAAAATAAATTTCCTAATCATGTTTTAAATAATAAACATAGGATCAATATATTATATGAATTTAGAAAAGTCCAACTATTTCTCTCTTTTCTCCCTACTCCCACCAAGTCCGATGAATCATAAAGTAGGCATAATAAGCACTCAGATGAACCATGAGCACAAAGTAACACAGTAAGGCTGTAGATCTCGCATAGGAAGATTTATTTTACTATATTTATAGACAAGATAATATATTACTAAGATTGTGGGATTATAAAAATTTCTAAAATCAAATCGATATAATATATTTATCCTATATTTATTATCTAAATCATGGTTAGAGAATTTTCTTAAGTCAAGTATATGTTAGCCATTAAACTTAAACTATTTCATATGTCACTGATCAAAGCAGAAACTTGCGGAAAATGGAAAGGGAGCGGAGCCAAATTCGTTTTGAACCATTTAGTAGTCCGAACAAAACTACCCAATGTCTTAAAGTAGGGAAAATATACCCCTTAACTTTGAAATTAGAACATATATCCTATTCGATAAAAAAGTAGTGCATATATACCCTTGCGTCTATCAAATAGTGCATATGTACCCTTGTCGTTTAACAAATGATGTATATATTTACTTTTTTCGCTAACAAACTGAATTTTCAAATAAAAATCTTAAAAAAGAATTTTAAAATTCCCAAAATATCACGTATTATATTTTTTTCAATTAAGTAAATATAAACATATTAATGAAAAGGATAAATATACACCATTTGTTAGATAACATAGGTATACATACAACATATTTTTAAGAGAAAGAATTAGAAGTAAATGAGATGGTATTTGGGTTGGTTCCAAGTAAGGCCAAAAGAAGAAAGAAAAAGACAAGTCATAAGTGTGTGCTTATGATATATGAGGTCACTCTCACCTACTTAATCATGGTGATCTAGCCACCTAACATTAAGTACAATGCCCAACTGTGTAATTCAGTACCTAAGTGTCTTTTAGGAACATGATACAGGTAAGTTGAAGTAGGAATAATATATTATTTTGAATAACATTGTATCTTTGATTAGTTAGAATATAATATTTTGACTTGTAAAGTTGGAATATATTATATTGACTTGCAAAAGTGAGGGTAATGAAGTAAGTATTTGTACTTGTTTTTGTTCGTATACATCATTTGCACTAACAAGTAATTGAATCCCTCTTATTCTTCTTTTTTGTTGGATTCATGGGTTGTTATTATGTTTTGCTTCTCTTACTAAGCTCAATAATACCTATACTTAGTGAAGATATTCTCCAACTTGATGTTTACACTAGTATAGATCAATGTCTTCTAGGATTATCTGCAAATAGTCAACCCTACAGATCTGCATATCATTTCCAACCTCCCAACAATTGGATGAATGGTACATTCTTTAACATTTTTCATATTTGTGATTAATTTTGTGTAATCTAATCTAACCTATGTTTTTTTTTTACTTATAATGCTGGTATACTGAGCAATGCATGACTTGGGATTCATAGATCCTAATGGTATGTTTTCTTGTCTAATCATTAAACTCTGTATTTATATTAAAAGATTCATTCAGTATGTACAAATTATTGATTAAGGACTAGTAATTTTAAAGTACAAGAATCTGGAATACGTAAACTTTAAATTGTGACTTTGTGTGAAATGCGCAGGACCCATGATTTACAAAGGAATATACCATTTATTTTACCAGTACAATCCTAGAAGTTCAGTCTGGGGATACATAATTTGGGGCCATTCAACATCAACTGATCTAGTCAACTAGACTATTCACCCTCCAACACTTTTTCCTTCAGAGCCATATGACATCAATGGTTGTTGGTCAGGTTCAGCTACAATTCTCCAAGATGGCACACCAGCTATACTCTATACTGTAATCGACTCGAATAATAATCAAGTTCAAAATCTAGCCATGCCCAAAAATCCATCAGATCCTTATCTCATAGAATGGATTAAATCGCCTCACAATCCAATCATGGAACCTAACGACATGAACAACATCAATTCCACCTTGTTTAGGGACCCGACTACAGCTTGGTTAGGCCACGATGGGAGATGGAGAGTCATTGTAGGAAACGAAAGAGAACACAACATTGGAATCGCTCTCTTGTACACTAGTACGGATTTTATACACTGGACTGGAGCAGAGCATCCCCTGCATTCGTCTAACGAAACTGGAATGTGGGAATGTCCTGATTTTTTTCCAGTATCAAATGTTAAACATGTACTCAAGGTTAGCGTATTTCGATCTCAGGTGGAATATTACACGATTGGAACGTATGATCATGACATGGATATTTTTGTCCCGGATTCGGGATCTATAGATAATGAATCAGGATTAAGGTTAGATTATGGGAAGTATTATGCTTCCAAGTCTTTCTTTGACAGTGAAAAAAAGAGGAGAATTTTGCTTGCTTGGGTCAATGAGTCTACAAGTGCCAACATTGATATAATGAAAGGATGGTCTGGTCTTCAGGTAATGAGTCTACAAGTACCAACGTCTTTTTATTTTGAATCCCGTTAGTGAAAATTGTGACTCTATTACGGAATTAATTTGCTCATTATTGTAATAATGAATGTTTTTAGGCGTTTCCAAGGAAATTTTGGCTAGACAAATCCGGGAAGCAATTGGTTCAATGGCCAGTAGAAGAAATTGAAAAGCTAAGGAAAAACCAAGTTAAGTTACAAATTACAACACTAAAAGCCGGTTCACTGCTTGAAAATTCAGGTGTCACCTGGGCACAGGTATAATTCTTTCAGTATAGCTCTTCAACATTTGCTTCAATTGCACAATCTTCCACTAAATTTCAACAACTTGTACAAAAGTACATCGTTGGATTTCATCAACACATTTCCCCCTAAACTATTTGTATCCTCGATTTTCTTTTCACACAAACGGAGAAAATAATTACTAGTGTTAATTGTTTCAGGTGGATGTAGAAATCTCCTTCACAATCCCAATGTTTGATAGAGCAGAGGTTTATGAATCAAATTGGAGGAATCCACAAGAGATATGCAGCCAAAGAGGTTCAACCGCCAAGAGTGGTGTAGGTCCTTTTGGTTTGCTTGTCTTGGCTTCAAGTGATATTCAGGAATTTACGGTTGTCTTCTTTATAATATTCAAAAAGAATGACAAGTTTGTTGTGCTAATGTGCAGTGATCAGAAAAGGTATCTATCTTTCTTATTTTCTCCCTTTTAAGATACCTGTAGGCTATAGGTAGGTGTTTTATCCTGTGGTTTAACTCCATTTTTTCTTTAAAAGAATGGAAAATGGCCAAAACTACGTTTCAACTATTTGAAATATATCCTTCTACTATATTTTGGCTCAAAACAACCTTTCCCTCTTACTATTGAATCAATTCTACCCTTTCTTTTAACGGAATAAGATGTGACATCCAATGTGTAAATTATAATCCCACATAAACGTCCACCTAAGCTAACCCACCCTACCCATTAAAAGGCCTAGGAGACTGCACACCGGCGTTAAAACCGTTCGTTCTCTCATCGGGATAACGAAACCCCATTGCCTCCGGCGAAGGAGACTGAACACTGGCATTATAACCGTTAATTATCTCATCCGGATAACAAATCTCCCTTGTCACCAGATATTATAAATTTGTTAGTTTTGATTTGATCGATTTTGTCAGTTTGTTTTGGTTTTTGGGGTTAGTTTTTATTTTACCAAATAAATGATCGAACTCGATCTACATTTTGTTGATTTATTAGAATCTTAATGAAATTGAGCAACCATAACAAAATCAATGATGATCTATTCAGTTGATTCTTAATTAATCCTTTTCTTTTTCTAGTTTCGGTGTTCAGAAGATTGTTTGTTGGAAAATCTAAATTAGTGTCTAACTGAATAGTACATAGTAACAACTATGGAACAACAAAATCTTTTGATACTAAATTATCCTAGAGTGTTTCAATTTATAAATCAAGAATTTAAATAGAAATCAAAACGTAATTATCGCTAATGAAATCAATTGTAAATCATAAGTCGTTATCGTGACTTTAATTTGTAACTTTAAGATGGAAATTGAGTTTCTACTTGTTAATTTAGAAATGCATTGTGAATCTTTTTAATGCAGGTCGTCATTAGGCCTTGATTATGACAAGACCACGTATGGAGCATTTTTTGATGTTGATCCCGTTAAGCAAAAAATTTCATTGAGAACTTTAGTAAGTTTCCCTACCAAAATACAAATCTTTCAAGTTTTGAATATTGCCACACATGTTGTATACTCGACCTCCAAATGAACTTGTAATAGGTCATATGATTGTTCTATTGATTGGTGATGTCTATTCGAGACAGACCTACGTCGGGTCAAGAGGGTTCTTATGAACCCACTTCGTAAAAAAATAACATGGTATATCTAAGTATGTTTGGTTTGTCTTCTGAACTATCGTACAAATAAGATTGACCTCATTTAAACAAATGATAGACCTTGGTCCAGTGGTAAAGTGGGTTCATTTTTGTGGAACTGCGCAGGTTCGAAACCAGACAACAAAAAATCCTAAGAAACACGCTTGGTAAAAATCTTAGGTCCACCACTGATGCCTATTACAATGCTAAATAAATTTATCTATACCAAACAGATTGACCATAACAAAGCCCAAATTACTATATAAGCATGTTATTGCATAGATGGATTTTTTTGGGACTCATGTTTACTTTTTATTACTGTTTGAGAAATGTTTGTTGAACAAAATTGGTTGCTCACAACATGAATTTTATTATTGCACGATAAAATTCAATCTATGTTATAATTTTTTAAAACTTTTTTTTTCTTCCGCTCACACTCTAGCAATTCTCTTTGTTTCTTTTATTTGTCCTTCTGCTCTTACACTTGCTTGCTTGCTTGATCACATATTTTTGTCTTTCTTTCTCTCACTTCCTACTTGAGCATCTCACTTGCTCTCATTGACTACTTGAGCACCTCACTTGCTCTAACTTCCCACTTGAGAAAACCTATGATTCAAATGACCATCTCTATTTCTAAATGATGATAAAAAGATATAGTGGAAGGTAATATCCCAGAATTATACCTCCCACTAATTTTAAGACATGTCACTCTCTCGTTTTAGAGTTATCCTTTCAATTCTCTAAAACTCTAATATCTAACTCTTATTGAAATATTTTGAATATTAATTAACTTGTTGATGACTTTTAACACTTTCTCTTAACACCAACTTAATTTGTTCTTTGCATCCATTTGGAGCGATTCATGAAATTTTGGAATCATTTAGATGTAGAAAATCTTTGTGAATCTCCTCCTCAAAAAATATCACCGGAAATAGTATAAATTCCACATGAGATACAAAAGATTCTACTTACTCTATCTCAATTTTTTTGTCTGATTTTGATTTTACACGAAGTTTTCAAAAGTAAAGAAGACTATGGAATCTTCTGATCTTAAACTAACTAAAGATACATAGAATGTATCAAAATGTCGTTTAATCTTGTAGTCTTAAACACATCATGTGGAAAATTAGGATTAGAAAGTTGTCAATAAAGGGAAAAACGCATTCTTTTTAAATGGGCAGAAAGAAAAGTAAGACAAATAAATTAAAACGCTAGAAGTTTTACTTCCTCTATGAGTAATGAGGTGCTAGCTTTTATCACTTGATCTAAACTTACATGCCTTTTCTTTTCTTTAACAGATAGATCATTCAATAGTAGAAAGCTTTGGTGGAGGAGGAAAAGTTTGTATTACAACCAGAGTTTACCCTAGTTTGGCCATCAATGACAAGGCACACATATTTGTTTTCAACAATGGATCACAACATGTTGAAATTTCAAATTTGAGTGCTTGGAGTTTGAAGCAAGCTCAGATCAATTGAAGAAGATGATTAATCATTGGGATGATCAATTTCTTATTCAGTATCAATTAGAAACTCAAAGTTTGATCATTGATTTAATATAATCTGCATTAAATCAAATAGGAATAAAAAAAATTTATGATAAATAAATTATTTCCTATTTATTTTGCAGCACTTTAAAGCTGAAAAAATTAAAAGTGTGGCAAAAAGAATTTTGAAACAACTTTAAATACTTCACAGTTTATCTAGTGAACATGTATACAAAATTGCACTATGAATAATTGATGGAAAATAATAAACGGGAAGCTTCATCATATCATCATCATATATATATTACTATAAGTGGGAACAAAAAAAAATTAAAAGTTGAATTACAGTTTTACCCCTAATATAAATTAAAATTTTATAAAAATATTTAATTATTTAATTTAAATGTTAAATTGTATCATTTTAATAAAAATGTTAATGACTTTTGCACTTCCTTAGATTAATTCCTAATAAAAATATCTAATTTAATAATTTTTATCATCTATAATCTATATGTATATTTAATTTAATCATCATCATCATATTATATCATCACAATAATAATAATATATATAATAATCATATCATCATATCATATCATATCATATTTTATACTAAAAGTGGGAAGCCACAAAGTTAAAAGTTGAAATATCATTTTACCCCTACACCAACCATTTTACCCCTACACCAAATTAAAATATAATAAAATATATACTTAATTAAATAAAAAAAATCATTTATTATAAAGTAAATTCCTCCTATTAAATAAAATAATTTGTACGTTTTAATGTTAGCCTACTACTTAATTGAATTTTTTTTTAATCTTCTTATACATGTAGACTTTTTATCTTCTTTATAAATTTTATCTTATTCTATTTACTAATGGTAGCCTTTTCAATTTTCATCTTATCTCATTTTATTAATTATTTATATTATATTATATTATTATTATTATAATTATAAATTTTAAAAGTGAGGAGATATTAAGTCAAAACTTAAAAATAAAAATAATCACAAGAAAGTATTACATTTATTCTGAAAGAAAATCAACTAAACTTTTTCCACTTTTCTTATTTAATTTAAATAACTTAATATAGTAGTATTTGACCTCATGAAAACGTGTATATTTTGGAATACAAATCAAGTTCACTTAAGTAATTAGTATGTCATGCCTCGGAAAAGTCAAAGAGTTGTATTTGAAGTATGTAAATTAAATAGATACATGTATGTGTTTCATCTTCAAAATTAATTTATGTTCTTAATTAATATTTATCTTTAATTTGTGGTAACTCTTGACCTTTCAATTTTGTAAGTGAATCTTCATATTCCAAAGCTATATTTTTTCCTATAAATACAAATCTTTCAATAGTATTTCCATAGAAAGATTTATATGTGATACAACTTTTGTGTGTGGAAGACTAGAGAAGCTTTAATCAAGTGGAGAAAATTTCAAGACAAGAGGATTTGTGTAAAAATTATAAGGTATAATGTGATCATAGGGATGAATAACACTTCAATTACTAGAATATCAGAGCTTGATGTATTTGTATTTTTACTTATTTGCCGAGATTAGAACTATGATAAGACCCCTCCATTTATGTAGTTGAATGTCACTTCCGTTAACTTGTCTTCCAAGATTTTTAACTTTTTTTTTATGGTTAAAGGTTGAATGTTTATTAATATAGCTTTGTTTCAAATTGCATTATCAATAAAAAGAGATTGTCTTAGAATTTTTGTATTTTCATTGGTAGCCTTATGCTAATGTAGCACCCTGAAAATTTCTAAGTTAAGACTCGAACCATTCTTCATTTACTTGTAGGGTCATATCGGGTGATTCATAAATTACCCATATGTGTAAAGGTAAATTCTTTAGTGTGGAAATGATTTGGACTAGAATCCCCTAGCATAGTGTAGAGTTGAAAGTTTCCTTATCGATTAAGTTTTGATGTAAAATTCTACTTGGGTCAACTTCAAACGACCATATATCTTAGAATATAAAGATTTATGTGGCCCATAATCTATCAAATTAAAGGTATTTTAATATACTTTTCAACGCCACCAATTTCTGAGTAAAAAGTTATGACCATTTTAGTAGCTGATACAGTGCAGTGACGAATTAGCCGACGGGAAATCATTAAAAATGGTCTTTTTTAGCTTTTTACCTCCAAGAAAACCGTAAATGAATTTCTTGACTTATATAAGACTCAAAACAATCAGATTTTTATCTTTTAATCCATCATTCTCTTCTCTCTCAAACCCAAGGGTAAAACCCTAAGGAAAAATCAAAGTAGAAACTACATTCAAGATTTTTTCCATCTTTTTCAAGATTCTTCTTCAAGGTAAGTCTTTCTCCAAGAATTCCATTCTTTCCAACTCAAATTCCTCCATACAATTATGAATCACTAATGAAAATCATAATTCTTGGCCATAGAGATTTC
>JAJONR010011063.1:0-23574 GCA_029582245.1 Solanum etuberosum | reverse complement strand
TTTTTTTTTTTGGCAAATGCTCAATCTGTTACATGAATTTGCTGACATTACATGTTTCCGAGGGTCTATTGGAAACAGCCTCTCTATCTTCACGACTCTTCTGACTTATGTTTCGAGGACAATGTTGTGATGTGCATTATTATTGATACCTGATATTTGATTTCGTGTTGCAGGTCATGGTTCTTGTATATATCCAGGAAGGTACTAATTTAGTCATTTCTAAATTGTCCTATAACTTGTTATTCTTGCTCTAATATTACTTATGACTTGTTTCTTTTCATTAACTATACATGTTTCTTGTGTTGATCGAGTTCGTGTTGATATTTTATTGGTTGTTTTATTCTGTGAATAGGTTGGTTACTTGAACTTTTCTACCTTATTGAACAGTTGAATCAATGGGTTGATAAGTTGAAGAATCAAGAATAGTAATAATTCTAATGATAATATGAGTAAATGAAGTAGTACTAAGCTATTTTTGTAATTTTATTTTGAGTAGCTACTTGTTTGGTTTCTTTGTAATGATGTGTTTCTGATATTCTCTTCGTTTTAATTTGTTAGTCTGATTTAATTGAGTATGAATTTTAAGAGTTTGTATTTCAATTTGTTTTATCCGTAAAAGTAGAATGAGATTGCTAGGAGAATTTTAATGGTTTAGTTGGTTGATTATCCGAGTTCCTATATTGTTTGTGAGGGTTCGATTCCTACATTATAATTTCTCCACATTTCCCCTCCCTCTCACTCACCCCCAATTTATAAGGAAAAAAAAAAGAATGAGATTGCTAGCTAGTTAGGGTCCATTCAAAATTGAACCAAAACCAATAGTTTGAATCAAAAAAAGTTATTGGTTTATTAATCATGAGTTATTGTTTTAGTGATTTTAGTAATGGTTTTAATTTTTTTTATTGAGTTATCGATTCTTAATGGTCTGAGATTTGTTGTTGATGAGTTGATCGATAATATGATATTAAATTAAATAATTATATTTATATCATTTGGTTTATAATTATTGATTTAAAGTTCATCTCTTTACTTTTAACTGTCTAAAACTTTCGGTTATTCTTCGATGTGACGGTGTTTGCTTTTGAGCAAGATGCAATCTATCAACTCATGTGCATGGTTCATTTGGTTTGTCATTTAATTTTTAAGTGATTTTCAATGTTAAATCTTAACGTTTAAATCAACAATCGATAAGTTAATATCCTAATGATTCTATAGCGGTTTAACATATCTATAAATTGATAAGTCAAATCAATAAACTTTAATACCGAATAGATTGATACGTAGCCCAATAGCTAGTTACAGTTTTTACATTAATATTTTCCTTCTTGTTAGCCATAACGAAATTACTCAGATAAGCAAATATATACTAGTTAATTAGCTAACATAGCTATAATTTGAATTAATTATCACTCACAACCTCTTTTTAGCTATTATTACATGCGCCTCTCTCCTCTCTTATATACAAATACAAATTATACAAATGCAAATTATACATATACATATACAATTATATGACAAACATACAAATACAATTCGTCTCTCTCCACTTTCTGTCCTCTCTCGCTCGCCTCTTTCCTCCCTCTCCCAATCTCACTCGCCTCTCTCCTCCCTCTCCCAATCTCGCTCGCCTCTTTCCTCCCTTTCTCAATCTCGCTCGCTAGATATACAAATACATATGTATACCAGTTCCATATATAAAATTATCCGACAGATATACATATACAATTCGACAAATATACAAATACAATTCACATCTCTCTATTCTCTGCCCTCTCTCCTCCCTCTCTCAATATCTCTCGCCTCTTTCCTCCACCTAACATGTACCTACGAATCGTAATTAATAAACTATAACTATGAAGCCTAATTAAATTATTTTTAGTGGCTACTTACGAAATTTCCTCCAACACAAAATCTGCAAAGAGCAAAGCAAAGCCCAAAACTCTGTTAACTAATTTCTACATTGGGCTTACATCAGATGGCCCAATATTATTCAGTAAGAGAATTTTTGGTGTGATAAGTAAATCTTAAGTAATTCTTAACCAAGTGATCTCAGAGTCTCAGATTCGAGTCCTCTTGAATAATGTTAAGAAACACTTTACCCTTAATACGAGACTTTCAGGAATGAATTCAAATTTGATTGGATTTCAATGTAAACAGCGAACCTCGGCTAAAATCCTAAAAAAGGAATGATGAACTACACAAATTAGACCCATTAAGCGAAGTATTTATCCGTCACGAATGCATCGATAAAAGAGAACAAAATAATTAAAGACACCTCTTGATATCTGAATCCATTACTGACACTGTAAAAATTGACAATTGAATGGCATATATCAGAACTTTGCTCTCATTGGGCATTGCATAATCTTTGAACACTGTACAATCTTTGAATCAATTCATTTTCAAACCTATTTTTACAAATTAGTTTCATTTTATATTTTCTCTGTTCATTTTTGCTTTATCATTCTCAAATTTATGCAATTTCAAGAAATAATAATTAATATATGTATTTTTTTTTATAATATTAAAATTAATTAATATATAATTTCGTTCTTAAAAATTTGTTAAAAAATAAGCAATTGAGAATAAAATAAAATAGAAAAATTAATTATTTTTATTTAATATATTAAAAGTGATAAGTAATTTATTTATGAAAAAATAAATACGTAAAAATGAACGGAAGAAGATTTTTTATAAGAAATTGTTATCATTTTTAATTTTTATAATTACATAATTTCTTCTTTTTTCCACATAATTATTTTGTATGTTAATTGTTGAAGTATTTGACTAATCCAGTCAAATAGGCGTGACTATGACATATTTTAGATCATCAATTTTAATGTGTTTCAAATTTCATGTTTAATTAATGTATTTACATGATAAAATATTTATTTTTTATCAATTTATGTATATAAATTTCTTTTTTTTTTGGGGTTAAATTTTATAAAAATATAATAATTTTCATATTTTAAAAATAATTAATTTCAAACTTTCTATTCTCTCCGTTTACCATTTAAAAATTTAAGTTGTGTTAGATTACTACTCTTTTTGAATACAGTAATTTGGAATAAAAGTGAAAATAGCTTCTTCTTTTTTTTTTTTTCAATTAGTTGAATTTCAGAATTTTTAAAACTTTTTCATGGTTAAACGCTTCCAAATATCACCATATTTTTACTTTTTTATTATATTAAAAATAATTATTCAATAGTATTTGTCTAATTTTAAAAATTTAGAGATGTCTGTCTATTTACCTTTGTTTTTAAATACTATTCAATATTTAATACATTTTCTAAACCATTATTCAAAGGGTAATGCAGTAAATATTATCCATATTATTTATTATTTCTTAAAATGTAAGTCAAATTAACTGTGGACATTTATTGTTGGACATATGAACTTAATAATACTAATTTCTTAAAAAATTGATTGTTGGTGTATAACTTATAAAGTCAGCAAAAAAGTGTTCTTTGGTGTCCCAAAAGAGACCTTCAAAGTTTCCATCTCTTTTTTATTTTTTGCTTCAAGAGACAGAGTATCCTATGTTTTAATCTCAGCCCTTAGATCTCTCTCACAAATGTGAAATGCTTACAGAAAAATAAATTCTATACATTTGAAACACACACTTCACTTTTCTCTACTTCACAATCACCAAAACTCCCCCCTCCCCCCGAAACACACCCCCACCCCCAAAACCCCTTTTTGGTTGAAGGGTTGCTAATGGTGTAGAAAGATTGAATCTTTTTTTTACAGAACAGAAATGAAATGCTCAATGGATCTTCTTGTTCTACTTCTTCTTATTCCACATTTACTAGCTTTAGCCTTTTCTGCTAATGAAGGTAAGTTCTTCTACTATGTTCTTGATGGATATGGATTCGATCGAACTCAGTAACTTTGGTTTAAAGAAATTAATTTGCCTTTTTTGCTTGTTTAAACTATGATGTTTATTTCTACTTGCATTATGCTCTGGATTTGTCATATGTTAAATCAACTGATAATTACCTTTATTCTTGATTTTAATTTTCTTCAGAAAAATAGTGACTTTATGAGATTATAGAGGTTAGTTGAGTAAGTTTATGAGAAATTTAACTCTTTTGGTACTTCTCTACCAACTTACTTTGAACTTCTTTGTACACATTAGTAGAACCAATCTTTTCTCCATTAGGCCTTGCAAAGTATTAGAGAAAAAGCGTCAAAAACACACTTAAATTATTCCAATTTTTTGAGTTTCATAGCTGAACTATCAAGTGTGTGTGAGTTTTCTGTCTGAACTAGCACCAAATGCTTCTCGAAGCAAACCTGATTGTTCAGGTAGGAAAAGTGAACAACTTATAGTTCATTTGTGTTTCCTTAAACATTTGGTGATAGTTCAGGTAGGAAACTCACACACCTGATAGTTTATGTATGAAACTCAATAATCAAATATGTAATGAATTTGTTATAGGGGTACTCATTTTTGGATGTGAGTTTTAATGCATTTTGTAGGGTTTTGTATTGTGATTCCCAGGATTTGATAAGACTTTTAAAACATTTTTGGTTAATTTTGTTCAAATATTTGACAAAAATCAAAAGTAGTTAATTTTGATAAAATGGAGCTGAATGCTTAAAGTTCAAGCCGGTGTTGTAAAGAGGCAAAATGTGAATACTTTTGCTACACTCTCATTTCTCTATGATTTTTTTAAAGAAAGAGACTTTTTGCCTTAGTGATCTTGACTTTTTTCTAAACATGGTATCTCTTAATATATAATTTCACTTTTATGATATTTTACAATATGACCATCTTTCCAGATTAGTTCTAATGTGTCCCACCTCATGTGGCTTCCTCTGCAAATACTAGTATAAAAAATAATGGAAATCCTTTGATGTGCTTTCAAGGCTATTTTATCAATGTTCTTAAGAAGTAACATATTTAGCACATGGTGTGGTTGTTTGCTTCCTTATAATATTTATGTGCCCATTATTTCTGAAAACTGTCCAGTGCACATGGACTTTCTCTTGTCTTATTTTATTCTTCGTTCTTAGTACTGCCTCTTTGTTTTCTTTGCTTGAGTTATCTTACATTTTGTTGTTGCTACTTGTTCTTTTCTAAAGTGTTTTCAACATGACCTTTTCGCAACTGTATTTGTTTTACTTGTTTCTTGGACATTTTTAACTTGAACCGAGGATCTATTGGAAGCAACCTCTTTACCTTCATATGGTAAGGGTAAGGCTGCGTACACACCATCCTTCCTATACCCCACTTGTGGGATTAAACTGGGTATGTTGTTGTTGTTGCTGTTATTATAACAGTGAGCATAATGTTATTTGTGAATCTTCATTGAGCATCACCAGAGAGTCGTGTTTCTGGTTTCTGTCTTTTGGCTGAAAATATTGTTCCAATTGATATTGGACATAAAAATCTCGAAATAGAATGGGTGAATTTGATGGCTTATATACTCTTCCTTACTTTAATTGTGATTTCTCATTGATTTTTCGTCTTAATGATACTTTAGGGGGGAACATCAGTTAATGTATACTAATTGATATTTGATCAAGGGTAGGCAGGATTTCATCAATATATATATATATATATACACACACACACAATGCCGCCTCCTCTTAATCACAAGTGCTCTATAGCATGATTGTATGAGCGAGCAAGCCTTTTTCTACTCTTTTATTTAGGTCATAACTCAGCCCATTATGATCAAATCTATTGAGAGTAACAAAATCATCTGAATCAATGGGATCATTGGGATAGTAAGTCGTAGAAATCGTTTGAATCAACTTGCTACTATGATACTATTAAATGACAATAATAGGAAACAAAAAACTTTTGCTTAATAGTAGAAAAAAATACTGACCTGAGACGAACAGTAGCTTAGTCATCTACTATGCACATCTTGCACTGGAAGTGCCTCTGTAATACCAAGATGTCCCAGGAATGTCATGTTGCTAGGATGGACTCACATCCTGCTTTTGACCAAAATAGACATCCCAATCAAATGCATAGAAGTATGTGTCCTTGGGTAATGTGCTAAATGATTGGCCGCCTTGGTACGAGAAAATAGGCAGCTGGTCGACTTGTTGTGCTGCAACCAAGACAACATTGACGTGTGCTGCAGCTGGCGGAATCCTTGGAAGCCTTTGACCCCACAACATGGTCTGGTTCTTGATCAGACCAAGAACTTCTAGTCAACTTTCATCTGGTTGTCCCACTCATGATGCAGGGACGACCAACTTGGGTGATTTGGTACACCCTGTGCACGTCCATACTGTCTCAGGATATGGTTGCTTGCTGCACCACAATATCAAGATAGATAGAGGAATCTCTGCCATTCACAGAGGTCTATCACATGAGCACAAATCATGCAATGCAGCAATGAGATGATTGCTAGAGGGTCTCTATAAAAACTTTTAGGGATCATTTGGTATGCTGGACAAGCATAGATAGTCCTGTGATAAAAAAATTGTATTGTCTTATGATAAGACTCTTATCCCTTGTTTGGTTATTAATCGGGGTGGGGGGGTGGGGGTGGGGGATAAGTTATACCAGGGTTAGTAATTGGTACAGGGATAAGTTAATGAAAAATGACAAAAATACTACGAAATAAGGCGGAGGATACTTTTGTAAACAAACAACTTTTTAGAAATTATGCAATGCATTTTATTTTTAATACAATAAACCAAACAGCTAATAAGAAATAATCTCAGGGTAACTTTCCAGCATAACTTGTCTTCAAAACAAACGACCCCTTATGAAATGAAACAAGTAACTAGACAAAGCAATCTGAGTGATAAATATTTGGAAGCATGTCGGTTTTTGCAATAGCTTTGGGATTTCGTAGAGTTAGTAGTGGAAGAGCTGAAGCTGTTAGATAGTCTCTTCAGCAATATTATTCCTGTCATAGGCTCCTAGCGACTCGCTTCATTTCTATTCAAAGAATAAGGACCAACTGTGTGCAAATCTTATATTGTCAAGTATTGAAGAGATGAAACTTTATACTTGATGTGTGGTTCTTTTCAGTTAAATCAAATCGATTTGATTATGAAGATTGAGGATTAGAAGTAAATTACACGTGGGTAGACAGTTGATACATTTATTTACTTAGGCACCTGTCATCATTAAAAAATAAGAATTTCAATATTTCCAGGGGTTGATAAACAACTAAAATTTTATAACTCTTCTTTTATAGGACTCACATTTTCTGGTTGGTTAGACATAATTATTTTTACTATGTCTGACTGCTCTTCATATGTATTGTGGCAGTTATGATGGTTATCAAGTCTGTGAAACACTAACCTGGTTTCAAAACTTGTGTTGTTTTGTTATAAATAAATTGTAACCGAGGGTCGTGACAGTTGTTCGTTATTTGTAGATTTCTATTTCTACATGTTGTTCTTGTAGTCACGGTTATCTAATTATCTTGCTGTTGTTTCTGCTTGTTGCGACTGCCTCTTTTTATCGTTCTTTGAGCCGAAGGTCTATCGGAAACAACCTTTCTACCTTCTCAAGATAGGGATAAGGTTTGTGTATGATCTACCCTCCCCAGACCCCAACTTACACTGAGTTTTTTGTTGTTGTTGGCCATGACGGCTTGTAGATCATCTGAAATTGTAAAATTTACATACATTTATTATTATTATTCTCTTGTTCTTTTTTCAATCAGATTTACTGCATTTCCCTGCGCAAGAAACCTTGATTTGATGTGTTTCAAATTAATTGTTCTACAAGTGCCGGTTGATTAGGATATTATTTCTTCTGGTTTTACTGAAAGCTGATTAACTAAACACTACTCAATCTTTCTTCTTTTCTGGCAGAGGCTTTCATTGGTGTAAACATTGGAACTGATGTATCTGACATGCCCAGTCCAGCTCAGGTGGTGGCTCTCCTCAAAGCACAGCAGATTCGGCATGTCAGGCTATTTGATACTGACCAAGCTATGCTACTTGCACTTGCTCATACTGAAATCCGCGTCACTGTTTCTGTACCAAATGATCAGCTCTTAGGAATTGGTCAGTCAAATTCCACTGCTGCCAATTGGGTTTCCCGGAATATCCTCTCTCATGTTCCTGCCACCAACATCACAGCCATCGCCATCGGTTCTGAAGTCCTTACCACTCTTCCTAATGCTGCTCCTCTCTTGGTCTCTGCCATGAAATTTATTCACTCTGCCCTCGTTGCTGCTAATCTCGACACTAAGATAAAAGTCTCCACCCCTCATTCGTCTTTTATCATCCTCGACTCATTTCCACCCTCACAAGCTTTCTTCAATCGATCGTTAGATCCTGTCATGGTTCCGTTGCTCAAATTTTTGCAGGACACCGGTTCCTATTTCATGCTCAACGTATATCCATACTATGATTATATGAAATCCAATGGTGTGATCGCGTTGGACTATGCTCTCTTTCGGCCCCTCCCACCTAACAAAGAGGCTGTTGATTCTAATACACTCCTCCACTATACTAATGTATTTGATGCCGTTGTTGATGCAGCATATTTTTCTATGTCCTACTTGAACTTCACTAACATTCCCGTTATGGTAACAGAGTCAGGTTGGCCATCTAAGGGTGACTCCACTGAGCCGGATGCCTCTCTTGACAATGCTAATACTTATAATAGTAACTTGATTAGGCATGTTCTTAACAACACCGGGACTCCCAAGCATCCTGGGATTGCAGTTAGTACGTACATTTATGAGCTTTACAACGAAGATCTCAGACCTGGTTCTATATCTGAGAAGAACTGGGGGCTTTTTGATTCCAATGGAGTGCCAGTTTATATCATGCACTTGACAGGATCTGGAACGGTGTTGGCCAATGACACCACAAACCAAACCTATTGTGTTGCAAAGGAAAACGCGGATAAAAAAATGGTGCAAGCTGCACTGGATTGGGCTTGTGGACCGGGGAAAGTTGACTGTACTCCTTTGTTGCAAGAAAATCCTTGCTATGACCCAAATACTGTGTTTGCTCATGCATCATATGCTTTTGATGCGTATTATCACAAGATGGGCATGGCCGATGGAACTTGCAACTTCAATGGGGTTGCTAAAGTCACTACCACTGATCCTAGTAAGTTGTCAAAACTATGTTTTTTTTTTTTTTTTTTTTTGCAAATGCTGATATGTACATGAATTTGCCGACTCGAATATTTGAACCTAAGATACAACATCACAAGTGTCTTGTCCAGTTCTTTTCTTAATTGTTTTCAACATGGTTTCTTTCGCTACTGTATTTGCTTTACATGTTTCCGAGGGTCTATCGGAAACCCTCTCTCTTTCTTCTCAAGATAGGGGTAAGGCTGCATACACGCCACCCTCCCTAGACCCCACTTTTGGGATTACACTGGGTATGTTAAGTGTCTTGTCCAATTGTTACCTACCACAAATTAACTTTAACAAGTTGACACAAAATTCTGGAAGTATGAGATTCAACTTTCAAATTAACTATGTAGTCTGCTACAAGCATATTGGGAAAATGTGTAATATTAATAAGGAAAATTAGCAAAAACAAGAGATGACATGCCTTAAGAACTGCTTTTTGGCGTAGTCTGCTTAAACTTTTCGGCTTGTTTGGCTACGTGGTGCTTCCAAAAGTATGGATGCAAAGATGTATTTCTTCCATGTGCAATGCACATACACATGGTAGAGTGTTACGGAACTCAACAGAAAAACCTTTATACAGTTAAGGCGGTGTTAGAAAGATTGACATTGATAAATACTTGATTGTTCCTTTCAAAATCTGGTCACAGTGGTTACTTTTAAGCTATTATGAGATACTGATTTGGACTTGTTCAAGAGTAATATGCGTAAATGTCTCTGGCTGATGCTTTGAGAACAATGTTATGATTTACATTATTATCGATACCTAATGTTTGTTTTCCCGTTGCAGGTCATGGTTCTTGTATATATCCAGGAAGGTACTAATTTAGTCATTTCTGTATGATTAACTTCCCCCTAACTTGTTATTCTTGCTCTACTATTACTTATGCCTTGTTTCTTTTCATTTTTTCTTCTAGTGGAGGGAGAAATAGCACCTTCACGAATAGCTCCTCGGTTGCTCCATCATCAGACTCAGCATCTGGCTGTCATTCACAATATTCCCACGACGTTCATACTTTCTTGAGCTCTCTAATTGTTGGTTTGTTGACACTCTCGACTGCAGTTTCCTTGTAGCATAATGTAAATTGTGAACAGAGTTTCACTTGGCTTCCAATTTTGTTCCTCCAAGGAGAGTTAAGGTTGGCGCGTGTTGTCCTTTAGATCGGGACATGAACTTGGATGGAGGTTAGTGCTCTGGATTCGTTCCTACGTGCAGTCGAGGCAGAGAAGGCTTGTTGTTGATTGCTGTAATTATCTTGTAGGATAGAATCATTCTTTTCCTTCTGAAGCTGAATTCCTTTGTCTCGAATGGGGATGTTCGATCATAATGCTTTTGCATAAGATATTCTTGGTAGTAAGGGACCGGTTTCCTTGTTCAAGCCGGTATTTAACGAGTAAGTAAGTAAGTAGTAAGTAAGTGAGAACTGGTGAATTGACCAGGTGGGGATGAACAAAAATTCATATATATGCAAGATACCTTTCCCCTTCCATTATGTTGTAATTCAAATGCTTTTACATTAGCTATGGTCCCCTTTTTTATCATCCTTGGAACGAGCGTATTTCACCTCTTTATTGGTTATATGCCTTGCTCGTCCCCCATATCCCATTACGAGGATTTGTCATATCAATTTTCATAGTGATTTTTTATCATATCCATCCTGAAATTGTGAACTCGAAACGCTGGGAAAGGAGAATTAACAATATACTTGGATGCATATATTAATTTGGTGTATGATAAAGCCACTAACGATAATAATCATGTACATAATTAGATTACAAATCTAAACACTCACAATCCACTAACAAATTATATTCCTCTAATATAATATTCATCAATTAAACGCATCTCTTTATTATATAGCAGTTATTGCTTCGATTTCGAAAAATATCCTCATGATTTTTCACAACCCCATCTTAATCCTTATCTATTCATTCCACCTTCAACTGTTGGTGGGATGATCACTCCACGATTTTGCCTCTCCACATTTCCATGCCATCCTGTGAATAAAAAAAAAGAAATTAAGAAACTTAATCAAAAGACAAAATATTCATAATAAAGTATATTTTTGAGATATCTTATATTTCTTTTTATCAAGTTTCCAAGAAGTCAAAAATATTTATTTTAGAAAAATTGAAGTGTTGGAGCTAGCTTTTAAGAAACCATACAATAACCTATCCAGTGAAATCCCAGAAATGAGGTCTGGAGAGGGTAGAATATACGCAGGCCTTACTACTATCTCGCAGGGATTGAGAGGTTATTTTCATTTTAACATCTTGACCGAACAAAAATTGTTGCTCTAATTTTGTCAAAACACAAACTGTTTTTTTAATTGATTGTTCTGGTTTAACACTATTTGAAATTACTCTCTCATATTGAGAAATTCTATATAGCGGCATTCAACCACAGAATCCATTATCAGCCGCATAAATGACTAGAATATGTTTTTCAATTGATAGTAACCAAACACAAACTCATACTCACAAAAACATTTTTGTAAAAATAAATAAATTTTAAAAATTTGACCAAATAGGCTAATAGACTCGACTTGACTTTACTTTTCACATTAATTTACTTTTAAAAATAAAAATAAAGGGTGAGATAAAAAAAAAAAATCTTACCAATTGACATATCAACTCCTCGATTTTTGAGCTCACGATATTCTTGACACAAGGCACAAGCTTCACAAAAGCAATGAACCAAACAATCTCCACAAGGACTTTTTTTCAATAAATATTGTTGTCTCATTTTTGAACGATAAAAACAAGAGTAAAAACATGGACAACCAATCACACATATTATTATTGCATATAATGCTCCATTTACTCCACAAGCTGCAAAAATTAGGGTAAAAAAAAGTAATAATGTTATAATTATGAAGTTGAAGAAAAAAGATTAATAAGTAGGACAAATTCACCATTTTATTGGGTGGTAGAAAATGAGCAATTTGACTACATTATTAATAAGTGAGATATTAGCTGACGTTACTTAAAAGTGTTATTTGAGTTAAGTTGAACTCTGTCAAAATAGACTAAACTATGGGTTATATAACCTAATTCATCGAGCTCTTATCAAGTTTTAGTTTCTTTATTTGTGTTGGTATTATATATTTGATTATTAAATAGAACAAGTAAAAGTTTTTTTCTTAATAAAAACAGAAACAATCACGCATTCAATTCTAAACAAATCGAGGTCATCAAGATTTATATAGTTGACTCCAACTTATTCGAAACTAAGACAATATTTATTATTATTTATTCTTTATTATATTCATTTGTCATTTAACAAATAAAAAAGTCATTCAAAATATTAATAAAATTTCTCACTAGTCAATTTGACAAACATAAATCAGCAAAATATTTATAAGTTAAATTTAAGAGGTCAAGAATCAAGATGAATGTATTAATAAATAAAAATAAATGGACGGTCGTCAATCTTTACCTAAACTTAAATGAATCATAATATTCAATGACTAAGTCAACACTCTTTTACTTTTTAAAATAAAAAAAAATTGAGGGGAAGAGAATGTGAGAGAGGATTACTCTTAGAGATTCGAACACTCATCCACAAAATAAAAGTTTAAATAACTAATCGATCAACTAAACTATTAAAATTTTCCTAACACGTTTATTTTTGTTCTTTTTATTTTGAAATAAAAGTGAGCTCATTATTTATTAAACATAATAAAATCAGCAAAAATAAAATAAAATACTTACAATTAGAACCCTTATCAATAATCTCAGCAACCTGTCCAAAAGTGATGCATGGACACCAGAATGTAATACAACCTGATCAAACAAAACAAACAAAAAATGAGGAAAAAAAAACAACATTTTTTTAGTCTATTATTAATTTTGGTCCTTTATAATTGTTAGAAAATTATAATTTTAGTCTCTCTGTTATTTGATTAAATATATTTAATTTTTAACTTATATTTTTAGTATGCTATATTTAAATAATTTTTAAAATAATATTCCATCATTTCCTCCGTTTCAATTTACTCCGTATACTTTTTCTTTTTAAAAGTATTTGACTAACCTTTAAATCTAAATTGAATTAAGAATCGTACAAAATTTAAAATGAATGTAAGGAGAAAAATTCTAACGAAAATTAGACTTACAATTTTTGGGATCAGACATACAGTCACATAATCCAGTTGACCATGGAACATCATTTTTCTTTTTTCTATACATAGTGGGTTGTGGATCCATCGTCTCTACGTAAAACGGAGTTTGAACGTTCATCGGTGACGGAGTTTCGTCACCGAATGAAGACGAAAATTTCTGGTATTGATCACTTGAACTTGTTGAAGATTTCATGATAATTGATTGATGAAGAAAAAAAAAGATGAGCTAAGTTCTTGAATTAGATAATGTGATGATATTTTACATAGACTTTTGACTTAATATATAGTTTGTGTAATAATATGATAAGATTGGTCCTCTTATGTTTGAGGGTAGATCTAAAAATATATTCTGAATAGTTTTTTTATTTTTTAAATTTATCAAAAGTTAATAACTTTTGACTATGTCAATTTTTTAATAAATTTTGTCAGTTAGAATTATGAAAAAAATAATAATTTAGTCACATTTGAAGAAACAACTTTAATTATTTTTAATCTCCTTTCAGAGTTTTTTTTTTTCCAAATTTTTTATACTTATTTTTTATTTATTTATTATCTATCTATTTTATTTTTTCTACTCGGTGTTTGGTACCCGAATTGGAGCTTGTCTATTTTAAATTTGCACCGCGCAGGGCTCCATTCGGTCACCAAAGATTTTTTCATATACAAGGTTCGATCTCGAGACTTCTGATTAAGGAAGGATCAGTTTCATCCATTACACTACATTCCTTTGATGATTTTTGATCTATCGTTTGATGTCCAATATAGTTTTTTGTGTTACAATGTTTAAAGATTTAATGAGATTTTTTATAATTATAATTTTTTTTCAGAATTTTCATCAAATCTAATAAATATTTAACTAAGATTAAGAATATTAATTTTTGACATACATAAAAAATCAAACCTGTCCAAAACACACTTTGAAGACTATTTTAAATGTATCCCAAAATAAAAGGACCATTTTTGTCATTTTTATTTAATATGGTAGAGCCATATGTGGTCCAATAAATAATAAATAATTATAATCTGATTTTTCTTCTTAATTATAATCTTTCATTTCAAATTATTTATCGTATCTATTTCTGATACATTTTTAAAGAAAATATTAGTTAAAAATTATTTTATCATTACATCTTAATATATAATTATTTTTATTAATCATTTCTCTATAATTAAGATATTTATAATCTTCAAGAATAATTATTGTTATTAATAGTAAAAAAAAAAAAAGTTAATTTTATCTTCAATGTTTAAAAAATAAATAATTTGATATATTTATTTTTCAAAATTGATTACGACATATAATTTTAAATAGAGAATATTCTTAAGGGTCATGATTGGAAGTTTGTGTTTGACTTAGTCATCACTTATGTGTTAGCTTCCTATATGACTTAATCTCTTTTTTTTGATTTATCATTATCTACCGTTCATATTAAATTTGATATTCGATTAATTTAAATTGACATACAAAATCTTATTAGAAGTAAAATATTTTTTATTAAAGGCAATTTCATTACTAATTAGGGTAGTATGGCAATACAATAATTTCAACAAATTTTACATCATTAGTCAATACAAGGTTGGTCATGATACAAGAAAGTGAATTGCCGTATAGTTTAATATAATAGACTTTGAAAGTTAATTAATTCCATACACCCTCAATCTAAGTTATGTGGTAATATTAATAATATAGAAATTAATTATGAAAATTCATATATTATTTTTAAATGAGGATTAATTACGTAGGATTTAGCTATTCGTGTTACTAGACTAGTCTCCTTTTGTAATAACTTTTAGTACATAAGTGTAATTGAAAACGTAAGAATCTCTCAAAGTAAGCACTTCTCATATAATAATCTTTTTATTATTATTCAGCTCATAATTATCTCTAAACTATTATTTACATTATAACAAATTTTTATAATATAATTCATGAATAACTAGTTAGAGAAAAAAGGATGCGAACTAGATATTTTTGGAAGCTTGATGATTTACCATATTCCCCTCGCTTTTATTATTTCTGTATGTGATAGTGACAGAATGGGCACTATGTTGTCTAGACTAGTCTCTTTTTGTAATAACTCTTAAGTATGTTTATTAAATAAATTTATCAAAAAATTATATAAATACACAATTTAGGATATCATAATCTCTAAAATTCTCTACTATTTAAAAAAAATTACAAAAATCTCTTCTCGGATATATTCATATCCCCTCACGGATACATCTCTCCCATTAAGTAATGTATCATTTCCAATGTATCGGATAACCAAAGATTGTATTCGAGAGCAATGAAAAAATTGAGATTTTTGTAATTGAGAAAACTTTCGGGATAGAATGTAAATACTAAAAAGCCCCTGTATGGGGAAAAAATGAAGCTAAAAACTGAATTGGGCTTGTTTGGAATGGACTGCTGCTGCTGAGCCTAGATTCAATTGGGCCAATCATGGACCAAGAAAAGAGAAACTTACGGCCCAATGCTTCTGGGCCATCTAGTTTACTACTTCATCTGTCTCAATTTATGCGTCACAATTCAGATTAAGAGAGTCAACGTTGGCTATGAAAAAAATACGATCAACAATAGACTTGTTTAAATTTTGAAATTTGAAACGTATATATAATAAAATTGTCATTATGTAATAGACATGTATAGATTATCTCCCTATCACATTAGATGATGTTCAAATGATTCACGATACAAAAGATATTTTGGAAAGCATGCAAATATATTCAGGAATAAAGATCTATGGTAATTTAAATATTTTCTTGGGATTGAGTTTTCAAGAAGTTACTAAAGATATATCAATGCATAAAAAAGAAAGCACCATGAATTTGAAATTGGCAACAATTATTTTTGATCACCATTTTAATACTTGTACAACAGACAATTTATTATCAAAATCATTATCAAAGATTCATAGGGTCCGAGTCATGGTTATTGAAAAATCCTTGATAGAGAGCGCTTCCCCCCGAATAAAACCCTACGCAATGTGAATCCGAAATCAAAAAACAAACTATATCTCAATAAGTTATGTAGATGCAAATACAGGAGTTTGGCTAGTACAATGATAGAGATGTTTGGTTGGCTAATAGATAAACATGGGTAAAGACACAATTATGTATTAATTGTGACCTTATTTGGCTAAACAAATAGTTAAACACAACTAATTTCAACCTTACTAATATATTTTATTCAGTATTATTATTATTATACACTCTATCGAAAAACCCAATACGAGGCATTAATCACACACAACACTTATATTTGGTCTCCATATTGAAGGATAAAAGAATATTTTCATTTATCCTAAGTTGAGGGGTAAAGTGTTCACTCTACATATTAATAAGAGAACTAAAAAGAGAAAGTGTCTTTTTTCCATTTTATTTATTCCTCCTTTCTTTATATCTTTCTTTACCAATGAGAATTCCCACTTTTTAATAAAACATATAAAAAGCCTTTGGACAGCTTTCCTTTTTAATAAACTATTAGCCAATACAATTAAAAAAGCAAAAAGTAGAATTAAAAATATTTTTAAAAAAAGGAATATAAAACAGAATATTACTGATTTTTTTAAAAATAAAAGCCCTCAATTTGCATTTACATTGGCCCAATTACAACATAAATATCACTCACCAGTCACACAACTCATCCTACAAATGTAATTAAACAAAACTACAGGGACTAAACATTAAATTCAAAACAGATAAAATAAAAACCAACAGTTAGCATATTTTGCCATACTAGTCCCTAAACTAATTTGTCTTTCTTCAATTAAGCCCCTACAGTTGCAGCTACCGGAGTTTTCACCTTCGGCGGCCTTCCTCTTCCTCTCGGAGTACCAATTGGCTTCACCGCCACCTCCACCACCTCAACCGCCACCGGCGTCACCTCCGTCATCGGATACTTCCTTGGCCTTCCACGTTTCTTCCCACTTCCACCAGAACTTTCAGTCGTCTTCTTCATAGGTACCGTAATCGGCGCGTATGGAACACGCTCCTTCGGTGGCCTTCCACGTGGTCTAGGATACCCATCCGGAACCGGAGTTTTCGGCTTCGGCGGACGGCCTCTCCCACGGCGCGGCGGCGCGTTTGGGTTTGGCTTCATGTAGTTATTCTTCAACATAACTAACTGCCCAGCTTGCTTCATTTCGTTCAAGTGATGTGCAAGGAGTGTACCATGCGCTGGTGGTAGTGTACCATGAATCCCTTCAATTTGCCTCGCTATAGCTGATTTATTCGACCCTTCTTCTTCATTCAACGCATCTATAGCTTCCATTATCATCTACAAACAAAAATTACCAAAAATGTCAAAAAAATTTACTAAAACTAGCAAAATAAATTGAAAAAATTGTTACTTACATCATGATAAGAAGGCAACGCTGAAGGTGGAAGTTGAGTGAGATTTGGATTATCACTTACTTCTTCAGTAGCCATTTTTGTTACAGAGAAAGCAAAATCTGAGAAAAATTCGGAGTGGAAGAAGAGGATTTAAATGGATGAGATCAACATTGGGAGAGTGATCGTACAGTTGGGGATTCGTTTCAGACGAATAAATGGACGGTTTAGATTTAATTTGAGATGAAAGGAAAATAAGTTCACGCGGATTGATGACATGGCTGTGTTTGTCGTTATACATATAAATTACTATTATTTCACAACTTAATACGGATTATTTGACATCAATTCGAATTTTGTCCGACTTTAATAAGAGTATCAAACACCGAATAAAAAACAACATCTAATATAAGTATAGTGTTTTAGTTGATAATTGAAATTATTGAATTTATCAAAACACATAAAATAGAACGATAGGTTGACTCTTACATACCAGAGGTCTTTTCTAAAATTTAAATTTGAGATTTCTTTGCAAGTTCTTTAAGCTCATGAATTCAGAATATTGTTTATATTTTATTTATATGATATTTTTTTATTTTAGTTTGTTAAAGAGTAATAAATCTTTTATATTTAGAAATGGATAAATTTAAATTATTTATCTTTAATGACATAATTTTATGAATAATTAATAGTAATTCTATTATCTATATTAAGACAACAATTATAATTGTAATAGTAATATGTTTCTTAATCTAAAGTGAATGGTGAGGGTGCATGATATATTTCTGTCCTAACAGACAGCAGATTTTCTGTTACATGAGAATGCGGACTGGTGGGGCCCACATGTTTCGAAAAATGAATTAATTGGACCGCCCAAAAGTTGGGAAACGGTCCCACTAAGAGTTTTGAATTTCGTACAACTAATATTTCACTAAAAAATATTTTAGTTTCTCAAAAATTGAAAATATTTCACTAAAAATATTTTGCATAAAGCCTTAAAATGATTTTTCAAATATAATGATCTAAAAATGTGAAGGCATTAATGTATATTTTTCACTTTCATTAGATAAAAAGAATATATGTGAGCCATTTTTTATAATGCTAGAAGTATGTGTGAGTCATTTTGAAGACAAGTTATGATGAAACTAATTATGATGAATTAGTTATCCTGGTATTATTTCTTAGTGAATGTTTAATTTTGTTATATTAAAAATAATATGAATTGCATAATTTCTAAAAATAAGTCATAAGTGTAAAATGTGTTCAAAGTAACGTATAAAAAGGGTTTGACGGAGTATTTTTTGCCATTTTAACTATTTTAATATCCTGAAATAAGGTATCCCAAACTTCGGAACCATTCAACCGATTAAAGAGTACTAAAAATTATCTCCTTTTATCCGTTACACCAAATGTATCTTAAGTATCTCCTTCGATCTAAGTTTTGTTGGGCAAAATTACTCATTTTTATAATGAAATTATTCCATCTTTGATATGATATACAAGTGTAATTTTCCAACAACCATGGAACCAAAACATGACAAAGTTGACATCTTTTCGCAAATACGTAATATATAAATATGCATTTTAATTTGGCCTCAGCTTATATTTATGCCCTCCAATTTTGCTTATACACAAGTAGACACTTAAAGTTGTATAAAGTTGAACAAATAGAGAAACGTGTTCGACGTGATAATTTTCATCCTACATGATGTCCTATGTGTATTATGCCACGTAAAACTCATGTCTACTTGTTCAATTATACAAGTTAAAATGTCTATTTGTGCACACCCAAAGTTGGAGGGTATAAACGTAAAACGAGGCCAAATTAAACGACACATTTATATATTATGCCACACAGTTTTATTTCTTGAGAGTAACTACATACACTTCTTTTACGATTCCAGAGCCTAAAGGGACAAAATAATTGACAAAAAATTCAAAAGGGCACATCAAACTTTTTTTTAACCAAAAGGGAAAAATCGCTCGTGGCGTAGCGATTTTGTTTTGACACCGTTACTCCGTTAAACAATCAAAATCGCTGACCTACCAGCGATTTTGTCCAATTTTTTTTTCCTTTTTTTAAAAGAACATCGCTGTGCAGCGTTTTTGGCCAAAAAAAATTTTTAAAAATAAAATCGCTGCTATGGCAGCGTTTTTATATAAAAAAATATTTAAAAAAATAAAATTATATTGAAAATCGGCCCATAGGTAGGGATTTTAGTAAAAAAAAAAAATTAAAAATCCTAGCCTTGGCAGCGATTTTTTTAGTAATTTTTTTTTTTTAAAAATCGCTGCGAGTTTGGTGATTTTTTTTTTTTTGTAATCGGGCACACTCCAATTCAAATAATGATCATGAATATATAAAGACAATTTTTGTTTATGAAATTGCAGTGTCAAAAGCGATATTTAAAAAAATTAAAAAATTTGTAGTGGGTCAGCGATTTTTTTAAAAAAAATTCTTTCCTAAAATCGTTGCCAACGCAGCGATTTTAAAAAAAATAAAATTTATTTTACCAAATCCCCACGGAATTATTACATGTTGACTAGTAGTACGCAACCTCTTTAAGTGGTTTTCTATAAGTGGAGAGTTAATTATAACTAACATTCATTAATATTTTTTTATTTTTTTTTATCAGTAACGTGAATAGACAAAGGCTAATACTACTAACTAATATATTCCCACTGTTATTGCAGCGATTTTTAAGAAAAATAATAAAAAAATTCACCAATTTTTTATTTTTTTTTACTAAATTGGTACCTGTGGAGCGATTTTCAGTATAATTTTAATTTTAAAAATATAGTTTTTTATAAAAATGCTGCCTTAGCAGCAGTTTTATTTTATTTTTAAAAAAAATTCGCTAAATACGCTGCACGGACAACGATGTTCTTTTAAAAAAAGAAAAAAAAAATTGGACAAAATCGCTGGTAGGTCAGCGATTTTGATTGTTTAACAGAGTAACAATATCAAAACAAAATCACTACGCCACGAGCGATTTTGCCCTTTTGGTTAAAAAAAAGTTTGATGTGCCCTTTTGAAATTTTTATCAAATTTTTTTGCCCTTTAGGCACCGGACTCCTTCTTTTACATGTTAACTGTCACTATGGGCATCTCCAACCCCAATCTCTATTTTACTCTCCAAATATAAAGTTCTCTGATTTTTCAGACAATCAACTCCAACCCAATTCTCTATTTTACTCTATAAAAAGGAATCTTCTTCTCTCTCCTCAATATTATATTATTATTTTTATTTCATTCTTATTTTCTTATTTCATAATATACCTCCTTTATTTCTTTTTTTCCAAATAATCACTTTATATAATTTTCGTGTAATATAAAAAATTATTTTTTCAAATTTTTCACCTAATATAAAATTATATCTTTTTCGTAAATTTCTAAATAACATAAATTGCAAGCTAATATTATATAATATACAAATTAATGGACAATTCAAATAAAAGTAAAATTATTAATGAAATATAATTACATAAATACCATGCTTTCAAGATTATTACATTGCTCTCATAAATGCTCTATTAATGCATTACGGAGTTCAAAATGAGCATTTTTATCCTTAATTATTTTATGTCTAGCTAAAGATTGTTCAAATCGGAGATTTTCATGCAACAAGAACAATTACGAATAATTGAAAAAAGAAATCAACAAGCACAACCGCACTCACAACTACACTAATTATGTGGATCATACACTAATTTTTTCCGAATATTGTTAAATATGAAAACGACCTACCGGATTACTAAATTATTATTGTGATAAAATTATTATGTTATGTATTATATTTTTAAATTAAAATTTTCATCTTATCATTTTAATTTTGTGCATTCTTCATAGTAAAAATTAATAATGATATCAAACTATATTTAAAGTGACTAAAAATAAAAAAAATTGAAACATTATTAATTCGGGATGAAAGTAGTATATATTAAATAATATATTTTTTAGGATATTATATTACATTTAAAATAAATTACTAATATTGGAGATATAATTAGTGGTCTTATATGAAAATAATATGTTAATTACAAAATAATAGAAATAATAATAAAATAATAAAAATGCGAAATAGAGAGTGTGAATAGTAGTTCTCCACTATTCACCTCTCTATAAATGGAGAATAGAAAGTCATTTAGAGAATGGTTGGAGAGCGCATTCTCTATTTTACTCTCCAAATATAGAGAATAGAGAGTAAAATAGAGGTGGTCTAAGATTCATCATACTCAATTGATCTCTATTTGTAACCAATTTACATGCTACAAAAATTGAATGAATACACAAAGAATAAGAAAAAAATCTCCAACAACAACGCGCCTAATCTCTCACAGGACGTTTACCATGAGGGTCCAATCTCCGTCTTGTAGGTGTGGATGAACTTGCAGTTGCACTAACAGTGTTGCTAATAGACGAGGAGCTGAATGTAGAAGAATTGGATGCACCCGAGGTTCCAGCTGTATGAGACGTACCACCACCTGGTCTGTGAGATCTAATTCTTGAACCGGGATATCCAGGTCTAGTTGGTTCTCTATCAAGAGATCCAGGACTCTTCGATAGCATCACCACAACCTGTTGCATGGTTGGACGTAGTGGTGGATCCGATTGAATGCATAATAAGCCAATCTGTATGTACATTGCTATCTCATCGGGGATAGCCGATTGTGCCAGTGCAGGGTCCATAATCTCCCAGCTCCGACCCTTCTTGTAAAGCCTGTACGCCTGCAACCATAACAACATTTAATCATGATCACCATCTGGTACAAAGTTAGGCTAACCCCGCTCAAAGACACTTTTAACATGGTTTGATACTGTTGTTTCAGGCCAAGCATGCACGATTTTCCCCCACACACCGTAAGACCATCCCAACATCTTATATATAGCTATTTCTCTACTTCAACTACCAATATGAGACTTTGTTCGCACCTCCACAAATATTCTCTTGAATCACGATTCACTCGAGAACGACACACTCCCCGGACCTAGTACCATGTGGTCAATCACCAAGACTGATAGTTTTTTTCCTTTGTGCATTTCCAACGACTAGCAACAAACTCACTCAATGCCTTCATCTCCATACTTGACCCGTCAAATAATTGGCTCTACTACCCGCTTTTAGGCTAAGTCGGCCTAAAAAAAAACCTTTACATGGTGTGATACTATCCACTTAGGGTCACAGCCACACAGTTTTCTCCAAAAGGTCTCACACCATTAAGAGTATCCCTACACCTTATATGTAAAGTCCTTCTCCCTCCACCTACCGATTTGATTATGTTTTGCACCATAACATAGACAAAAGTAGTTCGATCTTACTTTTCAAGTAGTTAAAAAGTTCTACCATATGGCTATATTATTTTTTCGGTTACATGTTTATAGGAAGCTCGAATTGATTCTGAGGACTCTCCTATTATACTCAACAGGAACGAAGACATTGACCGGTGCTTATTCTTCTTCTTGTAATCCAGAAATTTCAAGGAATATCAAGACTGAAAAGCACAGAGAAATCAACAGTAGTTCGATCTTACTTTTCAAGTAGTTAAAAAGTTCTACCATATGGCTATATTATTTTTTCGGTTACATGTTTATAGGAAGCTCGAATTGATTCTGAGGACTCTCCTATTATACTCAACAGGAACGAAGACATTGACCGGTGCTTATTCTTCTTCTTGTAATCCAGAAATTTCAAGGAATATCAAGACTGAAAAGCACAGAGAAATCAACAGTAGTTCGATCTTACTTTTCAAGTAGTTAAAAAGTTCTACCATATGGCTATATTATTTTTTCGGTTACATGTTTATAGGAAGCTCGAATTGATTCTGAGGACTCTCCTATTATACTCAACAGGAACGAAGACATTGACCGGTGCTTATTCTTCTTCTTGTAATCCAGAAATTTCAAGGAATATCAAGACTGAAAAGCACAGAGAAATCAACAGTAGTTCGATCTTACTTTTCAAGTAGTTAAAAAGTTCTACCATATGGCTATATTATTTTTTCGGTTACATGTTTATAGGAAGCTCGAATTGATTCTG
>JAJONR010011062.1:0-25946 GCA_029582245.1 Solanum etuberosum | reverse complement strand
TGTACAGTATATCTACTGTTTCTTGGGTCCGGCGGCTATCTTGAAAGGAATCTTATCTTTTCTCCTTTCCCTTGAGTTGACGGATCAATTCTTCCGCCTGTTGCATTTCAGTCTCCGATAGCATTCTATTCGGTGGTGATGACTGAGCTTCTTCCTCGCACGTATCAGCTGTGCTTGACACACTTTCATTGAGGTGTCTGTTTTATCAAATTGATCTAGAGTCTGAAGTAAATTTCTTTTAACTTCTTCTAGATATTTGTTTATCATGTCCGTTTTATCACCTTATAAGTATTATTTTAATGAATATAATATTTAGTTATGTTATGTTATATTATATTATAAGTATTATTTTAATGAATATAATATTTAGATAGTGACGGGGAGTAATGATTTTCACTTCCCAACCTTAAAATAAAAACATAAAAAAAATGAAAATTTTATTGTAGAAAATATCCAAATGACCACTTTGCTATCTAAAGACAAGTAAAATGACTATTTTACCCCTCAAATGTTGTTGAATAAAAGGTGACAATAATACAATTCAAAAATCCAAACTATATGTTATTATTTTACAGTTAGAACTTAGAAACAATAATTGCCGACAACTCCATATGTTACATAGAACTTAATTTTTATTTTGGTTTCCCACTCGGTACGGGGATTGGAGTCCATTTTAGATTTTCGACTAAATTCATATCGCGCACGGCAGGATCTATCATTTGGGGGTGACGCTTTCAATAAAAAAAAAATTATACCCTAATACCCAGAGCTTGAATCTGATACATTTAATTAAGGATAAAACAGTCTCATCACTGCATCACAATCCATATTGATATAATTAAAGACTCAAAAGACATAAAAACACTTCCACTTAGAACTTTCTCTATTTTCACGTGCTCATGTATCCATTTGAGAAAAATAACAAAAACAATTTTGGTTTTTGAGTTTGACAAAATAGATTATTTTTGGTCTCTATTGTTAAATATTTGACGGGATCAAGTAATAATAAAAATATATTCAGTGAAATCTTGTAAGTGAGCTTTGAAAAAAATGAATATACACGAACCTTGTCCTACTTTTACAGAGTAGAAAAGTTATTTTTTTTGAAAGATTAACCCTCGATTCAAGAAAATTGATTTTCAAATAGGTTAGAGAAATCCAAGCGTGAAAACGAATATGATGAAAATAACTATGAAAAGAAAAGTAATAACAATATGAATAGAAATACAGACAGAGAAAAAAAATAACGATAATAATATTATAGAAAAAGAAACAACGATAATAGTATTATAGATTTGAAGATATAGTTTTGCATATATATATTATTTTTTTTGCTATTTTTAGTCTATTTTCTAGAGTTTAATGCAACTTTTAATTATTATATTTAGTTTTCATTTGGAAATTAGGTCACATGACTATTATTTAATTTTCAAATCCCATTTGCACTTTATTATATTTATACATATCGTTATCCAACGTTCTTTAATCCTTTAATTTAATTTAAACTAATCAATCATTACAAAGAATATTCTTTAATCTCGAGTCTCCAACCTTCAATTTAATATGGTTTTTAATAATGTTTTCGTACTAAGTATGTTTGTAATTTTTGGTAAATGAGTTTCTGACATTATTATTAAAATAATAAGTGTGCATGAATTCACTACGTAGAGGAATTTCTTTTTTTCTTTTTTCAGCCAAGAGAAAAAAGAAGGAATTTATTTCTCTTTTTTTTAGCCAAGAAAAAAAAGAAGGAATTTCTTTCTCTTTTTTTTAGCCAAGAAAAAAAAGAAGGAATTTCTTTTCTATTTTGACCTTCTATAATTCTTTAGATATTTTTAGATACATGTCGGAAAAAAATAATGTGTATACAAACCTTATAGTAGGGAGGTTGTTTTTGATAGACTTTTGATTTAAGGATAAATGAAAAAGAAATAGTAATAATAAACAATAACAAGAACAAGATAATAAAATAAACAATGTGAAAGAAACAATCGGGTGATACTATAAATAGATCCAAGAATAAGCAAACATAAAAATAATACTATTTTACATTTATGCTCAAGAACTGTGTAATTTCCCAAAAGATGAAAGGAAACTTATGGAAATTGTACTAGTTAATTACTTAGATATACTATAGTTTATAATATTACGAATTTTAGCCGATTTTGGTGCGTCCAGATACGTGTATCTCGGGATACATGGAGTCATGAAAATCAGGTGTAATTTGTTCTAGATACATTGTATCCAAATGAATTCGAATGTATATGATACATAGAAAAATCTGGCTCGCCTCCCCCATCTAGCTCGCCAGTCTCCTATGTATTTGATATCCCAAATACATGTGAATTACACTAGATACCAGATATATGTATCTAGTGCGATTCACATGTATTTGACATCTACGATACATGACTATCTCTCTCTCCATATCACTCGCCTCCCTCTCCATCTTACTCGTCTCTCTCCTTATTTAAGTGTATCTGGTAGCAAAAATACAAACCTTACTCTACTTTGTGATGATAGAGAGATTGTTTTCGATAGACTCTCAATTCAAGGATAGATGAAAAACAAGCAGTATAACATACAATAATATCAACAAGATACTAAGATACACGAAGTGAAAGAAATAATCAGATAATACTAAATAGATCTAAGAATAAGCAAATGTAAAAAATAATACATTTTTTTCTAACAATTTATGCTCAAGAATTGTGTAATTTTCCAAAAAATAAACAAATGAAAATGGATGAGATTGAGGCCCATCTATCCTATTGGGCTAGAATTAGTCTTAAGTGGACTGGACTGAAGGTCTCTAGTAATTGAGAGTAAAAATTTGACGGGTTCTATTTAGATACCGCTATTTAACTCTTAATTCGGTTTTTAAAACTTTTTGCACTTCTATTCCCTTCGGAGCAATTTCCGACACAACAAAGTTAGTTCAGACAAAAATGATTGAACTTCAGGCACATATAACTAAAGTTTAAATAAAAATGACTAAACTTTAGTCATAGTTTGAAGTTTAGGCTTGACATATCTGAAGTTGTTTCGAAATTGATAAATTTATAATTCATCACTTGTTAAACTTGTTTTCTCTATTCCATGTCATTTTCATTATTTCTAACGAACATATTTTTCTAGAGAAAATGTTTCGAAATTTCTAACCAACCAAACATGAAAAATAAAAAGTTTTTCTCCGTATCGAACACACCCAAAGAGGTTTAAAAAATTGTAACTTCATGAATTTAAATCTCAATTACTTTAAAAGAAGGGGGAAAATTGAGATGACTAATTGTTAATCTTACAAGAAAAATAGGATGGGCTAATTGAATAATAGTCCAATTAATTCAACAAAAGATCCATCTTTTCTTTAAGGCCTCAATTTTGTTGCAAATGTGTAAAAACTTTTTATTTAATTTAAACTATAATATATATTTTTAACTTGTAGTGAGCTTGTCATACTTCAAACAAAAATATGTTTACTTCTTTACATTCAATTTAATAAGTACCTTGAGTTTGAATTGAGAAATTTTACGATCGAATCAAGAAAATCTGGATAGACATAATTGAAAAAGTACGACTCACTTTTTCTCCCCCTCCATCTCCTTCTTTTTAAACTTTGCTCGATGTTGGTTAATAGAAATATCCTGATACTAACTGCTAAGTGAATGCGATCAATATATTTGAATATGACATAATTCGATAATGTTAGCTCAAATCCTACGTATGAAATTCAGTTACTTACAAACACTTAAAACTATTGTCCTAAAATCATAAAATTCAAAATTCTGAATCCACCTGTAAATTGAATCCCCCCCACCGCCCACCCCACAATATTATCAACAATTATTCTGTCAAATACTTACGTTTGAGATTTTTGAAGAATAAGAATTTGAGGATATAAATGATTGCTATGAAAGGTGAGAACTATATGGTAAACCAAAAATAATATGCCTTAGCTGCCATCCACTATATATATGTAGTGATCATTTCATTTTCTTTTCCTTTCATAATTTATATTCACAGATTTAAATAAATATCTGTAATGATGACAAAAATAATAAATAAATCAGAGCTATGATTTCTAGATCTTATTAAGGTGTGGAGAGAAAGAGAAACCTATTTGTGGTTTGATGCATTTTATTTGTGTTGGGAGATATTAGGAAAGCAATGATGAATTCAAAGAAAGAGAAACTTATATTCGATATTCCATATTCATATCGAAATTCAGATGAAATTAAATTCGTATTATATAAGAATTATTAAAAGAAATAATACGAGCAAAGTTCAAAAATAGTTATTTTCCAAATTCATGTAATTAAAAAAAGTAACAATGAGTGTGCAAATTTTCTCTTTATCTATACACTCATAGCTAACATTTAACTTTTATACACTATATAATTTCCCGAAAAATGTGTGCACCGAACTATTCTTCGCTTAAGTGGCTCTACCTATGCGATAAAGTATATGTAACAATCATTTAGGATATAACCTGCTCAATTAACTCGATCATCTTAACGAATTTGTCTAGTACTTTCTATAGCATATTTGTGGAAGTTTCTTCTTATCTAGAACCTTAGTAAGTCCAACAATAACTTAACTGTCACCAACTATAGACTAAAGCATCTTTCAATTTCATTTTTATAAAATCCTAGCTGTCTAATGCCAACTCATCAATTCCTTTGGGAGGAAAAAAAATATATTATTTTATGAGTTTAAAGATTGTCTTGTCACTTGATATTTGTCTGGAATATATATAAGTTGATGGGTCCCAGAAAATGACTAAAAGATTTTATTTTTGTGAAAACCATGAAGAAATATTGTAGAGGGTGAAATTTGAAAGGCAATGAACCCCCATCATAACCAAAAATAAAAAAAAAACATTTTTTCTTAATTTTCACTTTTCGGTGGATTTTGTTTTTATGATAATTGTGATCTGTCCGTCGCATTTCAACTAATTTTACGAGATATATATATTATTTTCTATCAATATAGATACCGAAATCAAGAATGGAACAAATGGTAGAATTGCCTAGTAGTTTTAGGTTTACTGAAATTTGAGTCGAGACCTCGTGATTCTTAATTAACCTATTAATCATTAAGTAGCTCATAAGTAATCTCATATATATAGGGTCTGAGATTAGGAGGATGAAATGTAAACCGACTTTATTCCTATCTTGTAAAGATAAAAAGATTGTTTTAAAAAGATCTTCAATTCAAGTAACATACAATAAAACAATTTCAAAGAAAGCTACGGAAATGAAAAAGACTTAACAAATATTAAAAAATCGAAGAGTTGATCCATGATGCAACCCCAAATAATGTGTTTTTTCGACATTTGAAAATAATATAATAGAAAAAAAAATGTGGATGGTCAATTGATGTTTGAAGAGACAAACTTGTAACTACTAAGTTGTTTTTTAGTGTGAATAATCATTTCTTTGAGATTTTGTTGTCGGTTCTTTATATTTTTTATTTTATTTATAACGGTAGAAAATGTACACCGAAAGGCATCATATTTTAATAAATAAATTTTAAAATTAAATGTTAATTTACTCTAATTAAAATATAATAAAAGTCTATCGATGTTTAGTATTCGTATTAAAATTAGAGTAATTCAAATTCGTACAGAATTTTTTTATTGTTATTAGAGTAAAATACTATCTATCAAAAGTAATTTTATTTTAAAGTTTGAAATCGTAACTTTTAATTAAGAATAAAGAAGTATTTAACAGTCTAATTACTACGACATTTAGTGATATTATTCATGAATAACTAAGATATTAGATATCTATATATGTTTCTAACGAAGAGAAACTGACTATTGACAAGTATCAATCAATTAAATATATATAAGTTCACCAACAAGATAATTGATGGAACAAATAGGGTTCATTCACACTCTTAATTAGAGTTTCGGGTATCGATTGATATGCAAATTAAATTATTCTGAATAAATTTATTTTATCTAGAAGATAACTAAAATACTCACATTTGATAAGATAAAATAATATATATCTCAGAATTAAACGTGAGATGAAATTAATTTATACAGTATTGTATTGATGCTACTCTACAACCTTTAAAACGATCGTATAATTATAAATTACCTTATTAAAGTTAAGTTAAAATTGTGTCAAGAAAAGAATAATATAACAAGATTTTTGGGACATGCATGGGATTATATTGGGATATCCAATATACATAAAAAGCTTTTTCTACTTTTAGGGATTCGTTTTAGCTAGTTGAGTTTTAATTTATAAAAAGAATAGTAAAACATTTTCTGACATTGGACATACAAACTCTCACGTGTGCACTATCAAAAAAGAGAAATTAACATTAGCATCATTTACAATGCATTTGGGATCTCAATATATATATGGATCCTCTTCTTCCCTAAGGCTGCAAATTCTTGAATAATTACAAAAAGTAGAAAACAAATAGAAACACAAACAAACCTTGAATTTATCTATAAAATAATATTAAAAAAATGATACATTTCGATATTTTCTTAATGAAAAATAGTATATTCAAATGTTATGACATGTTTAATACAAGTTTCAACAATGTCGTATATCTATGCTAGGTGATGTTCGACGTAAAATAAATATATTTAGTTGTTAATAAGTAATAAGCTTGTATTAGGTTTTTTTTTTTCGTGGTGTAGGACATGTTTTCGGGCTAGCAAGTACTTTTGGAGCTAAAACGGATGCTTTATAGCTGGGAGCTTCAAGAAGACACATGCATTCTACGCCATTTTACTCAACATTTTACGTGTATTATGTCATGTAAAATGTGTATGTATAATTATTTAATTTTATATCAATTTAAATATCTACTTATGTACATTTAAAGTCGTAAATAGAAGCTCATTCCGGACAAAGGAAATCTCTGACACAGATTTAGGCTTCTCCGATTGAGGAAACCTCGACAATTACTTTTATTGTAGCTGCGAGCCTAAAATCAAAGGCAGTTCCAAAAAGGAGTTCCCTATTTTCAGCTTGAAAAAGTTCGGGGGTAGAGTACAGTACTAAAGGTCCTCGGACTTCCAGGCGATTTTTCTTTTGGGCAGCTGTTCACCGTTGGATCTCGCCAATACAGCCCCCTATAGTTTTCATTACCGAGATATTTTTTTTTTTCATTGTTCCCAGGGAACAGAATACTTGGAGTGAGAACTAGAGTAGCTAACGAACGGCAAACACTATAAGGAGGGATCTAATCATTCCCATTTAGCAAAGGTGAGATAAAATCATACTCAACGGCCGTTGCTATGATTAGTTAAAGTCCAACTTAATTAAAGCTCACACATTTAGCAGAATTGACCCCAAAATTGACGCCGTTAACTTCGGTCTTAAAGAAAAGCCCCATGATTTTCGCTCCTCTCTAGTCAAGAGGCTCATTTTTCTCCTCCTCGGTATTCGTTATTCGATTCGGAGTTATATCAAAAAGTCTCACTTTAGAGGATAAAGTGCTTCCTTAGCAAAGACATTATCATGTCCGAAGCTCGAATCTTAGACCTTGGATTATATGATAATGAGTACAGACTACTTCATCACAATAGTTGGTGGTACGCGGATTTTTTCATTTAGTGTGGGACCCACTTTGCAACGGCTAGTGGTGGTGACATGGAGATGCATTAAGTAATGTGAAATCTCAAAATTGATAAAGTGGTATGCCACTTGTCATTAGCCCCGCCGGCGCTAATTGCTCTACTTGCTAAACTAGTGCCACCCCACGCGTAAGAGCACTAAATTTAAGTATTCGTTCACTTTTACTTATCATTTTTAATTTACACGCAACTTAAAAATTACATTATTATTATTGATCACGAAGTGGCTAAAGTGCATGAACTTGCATAAGTAGAATGGATGAACTTGTCATTTTTAATTTACACGCAACTTAAAAATTACATTATTATTATTGATCACGAAGTGGCTAAAGTGCATGAACTTGCATAAGTAGAATGGATGTAATTATTAGGTACAAAAATACCTATGTCATAAGTACTCTAAAATTTATATAATTATACCAAAAATAATTGTATTTCTTTTTGTAGGGTATAAAACCTTATGTTAAGAAATTAAGTAAGTTTATTATCGTATTCTTATTTAGAGATCTTTTGAAGTCAAGTTTTTAACAAAATGGACATAAATTAATTAATTTGACCAATAAACATGGATAAATTATTTTAATTTTCCTATGTTGGTCAAAGAATAGTGTCATTTATGCATTGATTTTGTGAAATTACAAATATTAAAAAACATTTATATTCAATAAGAACGACATATAAATATGAACGGAGAGAGTACTAAAGGAAGGAGTTACCAATATAAAGTGGAATCAAATTGAGTTTTACACACTAGCAAATGATGTGATGTCGTGGATGAAGTTGTTATTTCATTAATCAAATACCTCATATTCGAGTTGTGAATATGAAAAATTCTTAGTAGGAATTGTTTTTCCTCGAATGAGGCTTTACATGAACCTGAATCCAATCGAGTTCTAATATGGATATCGATTTGAAGTAAAATCGAGATTCTATTAACCTATCAGGGGTACTTTTGGAAAGTAAACACTCAACCGAAAAAGGTCGGCGCGTGGGGCGGTTACCTGGTGAACACTGCAGACAAAATTATCTAATTTTATATAGGAAAACAATTATACTAAAAATTAAAACACATAAATAATGGTAGAATTAGATTTAAAAAATAAATGAAGAAAAAAATGCAAAAAATATTAAACATGACAAGATAGAGCAACCTGAAAATGTTTTAAGTAAAACAAAATAATATGATAATTAAAATAGAAACTGAAAAAAGATAAAACTACAAGAGTAATAAATTTGAATTTAATTGGGACATAATATAAATATCAGATGGGAAATTGAAAAATAATAAAAAAAATATTAAAGAATTGCTAAATTAAAGGCCAATAATTAACCACATATGGTGATAAATAAATTACAAGTTAAGAAAGGGAAACCACTTTCTAGTCCAAAAAGCATTATCTATCATTATTTTTAAAGCTAATGATTCAACCTTATTATAAAAAAAAATATTTTAAAAAAATTAATCATATGAGAGCCCTACCTCTTAATCTTTGCGTGAGAATTTTTATTTTATTTTTTGAAAAAGGGTTACCTTTGCGTTTGTGGCAATTTTAGAACTTTTGTCAAAGGCTTCTTAGAGGGATAAAGTGGAAATTTTTTAAATGTTATTAGAGTAAAAAATGGTCAAAAAGGGAAGAAAAAAAGGGTTCAATTATTGAATGACAAATTAAAATATTGTGATCTTGATTCTATATTTGATAATGGATGCTAATTAGTAATTAGGGTTAATTACTTTTTGACTTTTAACACTTCTATTGTGGTAAAAGAGTAATTCTTGGTTTATGTTCTAATGCTAGGGGAATAGGATATCTCGTGACCTTTTATTTTTATTTTTTTTGTTATTCACCTGGGTATAATTCATTTTGGAATCCTGATTAGTTTAGATTCATGTGACGTAAGTTTTATTACAGTAGAAAATGTTTCCTACATAGTGTGATTGTTTTTATATTAGGGTTCGAATTCAAGATCTCTAATTAAGAGTGGGTGAATCATTCTATATATCAACCTAAAGTTTTTAGTTCTCATTCAATATTCAGTTTTCGCGTTGAAGTTGCAACTAATTTAAATTTGTACCAATTATCCAAAGGAAAAAACTCATATGGATAATTGCACTTTTGGTCCAATAGCTAGCAAAATGCTTATTTTGATAGTTGTAATTTAGATCAAGCATATTTAACGCACAATTACTAGAGACATTTTACGTTCAAGACCTGAAAATAGAGAGTCGATAAATGTCATTTTATAAACTTAGCAAAATTGTAGCTTTTCCATGTGTGAATCAAGTGGCCCCTTAATGCCATAATTCATGTTTTGTGTAAAGAAAATAATCATAATTGCAAAGGTATTATCATCTGTTGGGATTTTGGGAATAATAATAAAATTTTACAATAAGAAAAGTTCAAAAAGTGGTTATAGACTATAGTCCTTATAATTACTGTTTCAATTTAGTAACAAGTAGTAGCATGATATTGGAATTACCTTTTCTAATTATGTTTTAAATTATTATTTTTTTGTTTCTTTCATGATTTTTCTAAATAATTTATTCTACAAGGATGTCCTCATCTATATTAGCTTAGGTGCCAACTTTAGTTGCCAAACCAAATTATTTCTATGTTTAATTGGAGCCACTACTTTATTATCCCTAAAATGTGATAAAAGTGTGATAATTATCAAATATGAATTAGGCACAAGAAAAATCAATCAAGCAAGAAGCTTTTTCTAAAAACATGCTTTTTGGAAGAAGTTAAATACTCTTTCACCAATCGAGTCGATCACATGATCTATCATATTCATACATAATAATTTTTTTACGAAGTTATAACAAAACGAATAACTTATACAAATCTTTTTTATTAACACGGATAAAATAGAATAAATATTTTTTTAAAATACCTATTTGTAGCAAACATGAGTGGGAGAGAGGGATGGGTCTAGCCTCATCATCTCGATGTGTATAACTATTTGTTGTTATATTTGTTTTGTATTCTGCTACTTTGATGTCTTCATTTTTATAATTTGAATTGCGAGTATTTCAAAAACATCTCTATCTTATAAAGTTAAGGATAAGATCTACATATAAAGTTAAGGATAAGATCTACATAAAATCATAACCTTTCCGAACTTCACTTATGAGACTGTACGTAATATGTTATTGTTAGTAAACATGAGAAGTAAACCAATTACAATTTTCTATGCTTAATTAGAGCCACTAATTTATCATTACATGGATGTGATTAAGAGAGTTAACTACCAAAAATGAACTAGGCACAAGAAAATTTAGTATATGAAGAACTTAATTAGGAATAATGACTAATTTTAAGTAGTTATTAGTCAAATGAGAAAAACTTTGATTAGTCAAATGCCACTCTTTTCTCATTATTAAAATTAGGCCAAAAGACATTCTCCTAACATCACTTTAATTAGAGGTACAAACATCTAATGAGTCAGCAAAAAACATGTGATTTTAATTAAATAATTATTTATTTCTATGTTTAAGTATTCCAAGTTAGGCTAGTAATTATTTAATTTGCAGAATCCAAGTTTACCTTCTCCCTATTTTCCTTTTCTTTTTCTCCTCATTTCACCAAACTATTTTTCATTTTTCTTTATCTGGGAGGTTTATTGGGCAAGGCAAATATAGAGCTATCATTTACGGGTTCACGTGAATTTAGTAGATTTATATATAAAATTTTATTAAATATTAATAAATATTTATTATTTTATATTAATTTAAGATAACTATAGAAATTGAAAGATTTTAAATTCTAAATTTGTCCTTACAATTTATCAAAACAAGGAAGGATGAAAAAAACATACATTTCATTTTATTGATAATTTTACATCTTCCAAAATTCTATGTGCTATATTCTCATGCTTTTCTTGTTGTCCATTTCTAAACCAGTTTTTATTTTATAAACTTATTATTACAAAATTCCTTCTTATTTTGTCAAAAAAAAAAAGAAGAAAGTTGCCAACTATTATAGAATAAAGAAAAAAAGGTCATTTTTAAATTTTAAATTTGTTACCCTAGTGTTTTTTGAAAATACAACACCCAAAAGAAAAAAGAAAATTCCAGAATAATTAATTGCTTGCACTAGTTGTTTATCTTAGTTGTAAAAAAGCCAAAAAAGGATGAATCAATTTTCCCTTTTCCCCAACTTCTTGCCTCTGTTTATTTTTTTATAATTAATAAAAATCTCTTTTTCTTATAGCCACTTAATTTTAAAAAATACAAAGAGAATCAACAAAAGAAAATTAATCCATTTTTCACAGCCAGAAAAAAAAACCATTTTTCATAGGAATCTAATAAAACTATAAAAGGGGCATTTAAAAAAAAAAGAGAAGTTTATATTTAAAGATTCCAAACTATCACCATTTATATATTAGAACACACCTTGAAGTTGATTAGATCAATTATCAGTTATTTTTTCTTCTTACTTAAACTATCACCATCTATTCAACTAGATGTGTTTTTATACATCAATAATAATAGTTCATACGAAAAAAAGAAACAACTAATAATTAAAATGTAAATCTCGATAAAAAATGACAAATTCAAATGTGTTTTCAACCATTATCTCATTAATCATCTATAAGTAATATATAAATTTAGATAAGAGAAGGAAAAATAGAGGAAAAGATTATAAAATGGGAGAATCAAACACTTATCAGAAAATTCAGATAACCAATCAAATGAGCTACTAGGATTTTGTATTGACCAGTGATAATCAATGACATATAATTAAATAAAGTCATTTATCTATTAATTTGTTGTAAACACTCTGTTCGACTCTATTTAAAAGAAAAACATTCCCTAATAAAAAAAACAATATTTTTAACCAAAAACTCAAAATTCCAAACTTTTTTATTACACAATTTTTTTTTTTGGGGTCAAAATGTTGTAAATACCTCATACCTAAGAGTCTCACCACCCCTAAAATGCCTCTCTTCTCAATCAAAGTTAGCCCTTTTTCTCTTCTTCTTCTTTTCCTCTGTAGAGACTGAGACTTCATTTTTTTGTTCACTTCTTATTTTTTCATGCATTGCAACTCTATAGAAAAATACAACAAAAAAGAACTAATCTTTGGGTATCCATAACTGATAAAAGGGGTAAAAAAAAAAGAAAATACCCAAAAAATAAAAAATAAAAATGGTGAACTATTATGTGTTTTTTTTCATATTTTTGTCTTGTATTCTTGTTTTGGTTTCTGGGTTTTCAAGAAATTTGCCAATTTTAGCTTTTGATGAAGGTTACTCTCATTTATTTGGTGATAATAATCTTATGATCCTTAAAGATGGAAAGTCAGTTCATATTTCTCTTGATAAAAGAACAGGTTTGCTCTTTTTTTAATTTTTATTTTATTTTATTAAGGAGAATTTATTTATTATTTTTTTGTTTTTTTTTTAATGGATGAGGTATTTTACAGGGGCTGGATTTGTGTCTCAAGACCTTTATTTTCATGGATTTTTTAGTGCTTCTATTAAGTTACCTGCAGATTATACAGCTGGTGTTGTTGTTGCATTTTATGTAAGTTATTATTAACTCACTAATGATTTTTTTTGTATAAATTAGAAGTTTTTTGCTTGTCATGAGTGAAAGTTTTGATATTTTCAGTTTTTTTTTCCACACCCATATGGATTCTTGATGATTTTTCACATGTTACTTTATTTTTGTAAAATTTTCTTGTGTAAAGATTGGATTTTTAACCTCCCAATGGTGTTTAATTTGTAAATTTCAGTCTCTGTTATGTTAATGAAATGAGCTAAAAGTTCTATTTTTCATTATGTAAGGTAGTAGAAGTTTTTGCTTCCCATGAGTGAAAGTTTTGATCTTTTTAGATTTTTGTTTCATACCCATATGGATTCTTGATGATTTTTTACATGCTAATAGCTTTTTTTAAAAAAAAAATTCACCTTTTTCCTCAGGTTTTTATTATTTTTACCTTTTAAGAATGGGTTTTTAATCATCTAATGGAAATTGTGTTTATAATAAATTATTAGTAGCTTTTGCTTCCAAGAGGTGAAAGTTCTGATCTTTTCAGACTTTTCTTGATGATTTTTAACATGTTAATTAATTTTGTAAATCTCTCCCTTTGAATGGTTTTTTAACCATCTAATGGGAATTGGTAATTTTCAAGTTGTGTTAATAATGAAAACTAAAATCTTGAATTTTTTGTTGAATTTTTACTAAATTTGGTTGATGACAGATGTCTAATGGGGACATGTTTGAGAAGAACCATGATGAAGTTGATTTTGAGTTTTTGGGAAATATTAGAGGCAAAGACTGGAGAATTCAGACTAATATTTATGGGAATGGTAGCACAAATGTTGGCAGAGAAGAAAGATATGGACTTTGGTTTGATCCTTCTGAAGATTTTCATCAATACAGTATCCTTTGGACTGAGAATTTGATCATGTAAGTTACACTAGTAGTTAATATCTCTGCCCGTTTAATGTTTTATTCCAAATTTTGATCATGTATGGTCTACGAGCGGAGCTAGGTCGAAAAATTACACCATACATCATAGATATTGAACCCCCTTGGCTTGAATCCCCTTGGTGAATATCGTGGTTCTGCCACTGTTGTGGTTTGTAATCTATGTTGCTCGGACTCGAAATGTAGTGGATTTTTGGAGGATTTGACAGGGGGGTACGAGTACGACAACATTTTTAGAGAGTTAGGTTGTAACAACTTTTTTGCTTCTCATACCATGAGTTTTCACATCCAGCTATTATACTGAACAATTTTTTGTCCTCTGAGCTGTGATCTCTTGTCTGATATGATGTTAAAATGGTTTCCTTTATGAGTAAAGGTTCATTTAGATGTCTGTGTTTTGTGATACACATGTTTCTGTTTTAAACTAATTTTGTATAATAAGTACAACTATCTTTACCAAACTTCTTGAATTATTTGTTTTCCATAGTTAAGCTTAGGAATCAAATTAATAGAACAATATGTGACTAGAAATTTTGTTCTGATATGTTGTCACAAGATTTTGACAGGGGTTTTTGATTGATTTTTTGTGTCAATGAATGTACATGAGTGACAAGGCCTTTCTTAACATACCCTTTTGTTGGCATGGGACTATGGGAATCTTTTGTTTGTTTCTTTTTATTATTTTGCTTAAGATGGTAAATTCCCTATTATGACGGTTGTGCTCGTCTTTGACTTGGCCGTGCCCTTTTGGGCTCATGCGATGCCGACGTCAATGAGGAATGGGGGTAAGGTTTGCATACACATTACTCTCTCTAGACCCCACTTGTGGGATTGCATTGGGTTTGTTTTATGCTATCATGCAATATTGCTCGGACTCTTCAAAAAGCCGCCTAGTGTGTGTCGGATCCTCCAAAAGTAGTGTATATTTGGAAGGATCAGACACAGATGCGACAACATTTTTGTAGAGTCTAAGTAGCATAGCTGTCATGTAATTAATGGACTCTTCAAAAATGCCACCCTGATTCTGTTTTGTTTGTATTTGTGTTGTTTTGCATCTTGTTGCAGCTTTTATGTAGATAATGTCCCCATAAGAGAGATCAAGAGGACAAAAGCCATGGGTGGGGACTTCCCATCTAAGCCAATGTCTTTGATAGCTACAATATGGGATGGTTCTAATTGGGCTACAAATGGTGGAAAATACAAAGTCAATTACAAATACGCCCCGTATATTGCTGAGTTCTCCGATTTCATCCTCCACGGATGCGCAGTCGATCCAATCGAACTATCATCCAAATGTGACAACACTACACCAAAAACTCCATCGATCCCTACCGGTATCACCCTTGACCAAAGACGAAAGATGGAGAACTTCAGAAAGAAGCAAATGCAATATTCATACTGCTACGACAAGACTCGGTACAAGGTCCCTCCTCCCGAGTGCGTGATCGATCCTAAGGAAGCCGAACGACTCCAAGCCTTTGACCCCGTTACTTTCGGAGGATCCCACCACCATCACGGGAAACGACACCGCCGGAGCAGATCAAAGTTGAAGGATGATGTATCCTTTATGTAAAAAAAACCCAATGCCATAAAGTTTTTCTCTATATTGTCACATGATGATGATCATTTGAGGTTTTGTTATTTTCACATGAATAGAGGATATAAAAGGATATATTGTTGGGGTATGTATATATGTCATACCTATATAGGGGTCCCAAGCCATGTTCTAGTCGATGTATTTTGTTGTTTGGGCCTTTAATTTATAAATTCAACTTGTTAGTGATTTTGTGTACTTTTGTTTGTGACACTTTTTAATAAATGCATGAATAGTACAAAGATTATTTATTATACTTTTGTGTTTTCTTTAAGCATGTTTGTTGCTATTCATGATGTCTTATTATAAGTTTTTTAGGCCTCTCTTGTCATGTTGTGAGGACCATTTGTCAAATGGTTGGCTACAAAAATCCAAAGTGTCTGATTGTGACTGCTGGAAATCTAAAGACCATATTATTATCTTTTGCCAATTGTTGGGTGGGGTGGTAAATACACATTTATTCTTTACTACATGTCTTGAATTCGAGCGTTAGAAATGAAATTGTATTCTATAAGAGGTCTTGAATTCAAGCTTTGAAAACGGGATTGCCTTTGAGAACATAGACAATGATAAAAGATTGATACTTCAAACTTTAGAAAAATTACTGATGAGTTCAAGCCGTGAAATTAACAATTAATGCTTGCATAAGGGTACTGTCTACATCAACATCTGGCCCTTCCCCCAAATCTTGCCTGAGTGAGGAATGCTCAAGTACTTTGTTGTAATTTACAGGATTTTTACATGTTAAAAGTACCGAGTTCAGATGAAACCAGTAACATAAAGTTACATCCGATACCCATACAATTAACCCAATTATCGGTTCGAGTGATTGGTTTAACCATTACTTTGCACAACCCTAAGTAGAACAAATGAAATATGTCACCTAATGAGAAGAAAAAGACGGGCTAAACCAAATGCATACTCATCTCTTCCTTAAAATATTGACAACTCTCAACCATAACAAGGATGACATACTCGGTGTAGTCCCACAAGGATCTTACCCCTACCTCATAGGTAGATAGACTGTTTCCAATAGACCCTCGACTCAAGGATTTCAATCAAATAAGTATTTAAAAATAGAATTCAAAAAAATACACTGGATTAACCAAAACAAAAGTGCAAAAAATAGAAGATTAAAAACTGGTAAAACAACCAAAACAGAGTCAAGAAAAATCAATGGCTCTTGTTCTCTTTGGTCTTGACTTCAACTACTAGCTTGAAGCCTTAATGGGTCAAAAGGTACCTCCATCATGATCATGATGTACATGTTCTATCTCAAAACAGAACTCAAAAATAATATATTAGAGTATTATATAAGAAATGAAAATAAAAACATGTTCGAGTAGGGTCAGTTGTCGAATGGTGTTGATGGGGTATTAGAAGATTAGGACAGTTATGTTCCTACTTGAAGCATGCTACTGACTGTGTTTTTCATCTTCACTGTTTGTGTTTCTCCATATGTTAAACAACCGTGATCACAACTTAAACAACATTCAATCAGAACCAACGTCTACCCCTTTTTTCTTCAAGAATTCCCTGGCTTCAACAATATCCTACAGAAGAAACAGCAAATGAACAACGATAAGATATGCTTTTAGTTATGTTTTCATCACCCTTTTCTGGACCCTTTTTTGAAATAATACGATCCTTTTATTCACAATGAAATGCTAAGAAGCCGAAGCCCTTCTTGGCTAACAATAAACCTATCAGCTAGCAGAATAGTAGGCAACTATGTTGCTCGGATTCTCCAAAAATGTTAACCCCCCTCCACTTCTGGAGGATTTTGCACCAACCCGTCAACATTTTTGAAGAGTTCGTGCAACATAGGTACGCAATATTTCTTGAATGAAAAGTGCAACTGTACCTGCTGTAAGAAAAGAGCCTCTTGAGGACAAGTGGGAAAATTCATTAGACCAACGCCAACCATTAACAGACCATAGCAACCAAGGGACACAATGAGGTATACAGGCAACTGCAACAACGATAGCAATAAACTAAGAATCACTGAAAAGTAAGAAACTTTAACAAAATGTTATTGACAAAGGTAACAGAAAGATTGTCAGTCAATAAGAGCTCACCAGCCAGGTATAGCTCTCCGGAATAGTTGATGTCTGCAACAAGCCTATCCAAACAGCAGTTACTGCAAGCAATAACACCAAAATCTTCACGATATGTTTCATTGGATCTGCAGCGATGCATTACTTTGATGTGAGTACTAGAGGAAACTAAAGTTTTTCATTGATTAACATATAATAGAAGTCAACGACTGAAACATTAAGAAGCCAACTAAATAAACTTTCAGGGTGTGTTTGGTACGAAGGAAAATAAAAGACTTACTTATTTTCCAGTGTTTGGTTGGTGAGTGGCAAAAAAATTTCAACGTTGGTAGGTGAGTGAAATATTTTCCATTCTTTGGTTGTAAGGAGAAAGTTTGCTAACAATACTACAGAAATGGCTTCTGTGTTATTCTCTCACCCCCGCCCCCACCCCAAATTGATCTACATCTATAAAACAACAAAGGGATTTAGACACAGTATAACCGCCACGCAAAAAAGTAGCCGGCAGATGTATAAATATATGTGAGTTGCCGTGTATAATTTATGTACATCAGCTAGGGGCTGTAAATATTTTGGCTGAGAGGCCAAGTGTGTAGAAAGTCACAAACAAATGCATTGTTAACATGAAACTTCACGGCCTACGTGGATGTCCAATGTTAGTTGATATTATGATCATTCCTTCGGGAGTAAACTACTTTTCTATGTCAGAATCAAAGTCAATGCAAGAAAACAGAAAGCGAAGACCTCCATATTATTTTTCAAAAAGTTATAAAAACTTTAAATCCAGACTAACAAAATACTGGATGATGCAACGAACTAACAAAATTCTGGAGCACTATATGAAAGCCAACAACTAAAATCCGGTATGGATACAGAAGATCAGATAGAAAAAAATGAAAGAACTAAAACCTACTGCAAACCCCATCTAGCAATGTTCTTCTAACTGATGATGTGTTTAAGTTTTGTGGCTTGAATCTTTCCAACCGCAAATATTCCATTGGTTTTCACCACCTAAATTATTTCTCGCCCTTTCTCTCCATTTGTTTATTGTTACAGGAAACGTATCAGATCTCTAAACATCCACCAGATAAGCAAGAATAATCAACAACATATTTTCTGTAACAACTCCAATTTCACAATAGAAACATTCAAATATTATAATCACTTAACTCAAAGTTACAACGGAAAAATGGAACTCACAAGGAAATTGCAGAACAACAATGGACAAGTAAAACAAAGAAACTATTGAAGCAGATAGATGAGAAGCTTAGACTCAAAGAAAGGGGATGAGAGGACTAGACATTTTTCTCAACAATCTGCATAAGTCTAATTTGCGCCCACAAGTTGTATTTATCAACCCGGATCCCAAACATAGTATCTTAATTCGGTGTTGAGCTGGTTTGCCCATACTGGTCCTGGCCCATTCATAACAATACTTTCCTCCTGAATAAGAACCTTGTCCTCAAGGTTCAAGTACAACAATGGCAACGATGAAAGACTATCACTCTCGTAAAGTGAAACATGCTTCTCTGTCTCAATTCCAATAGGGAGTAGTGTGATAACACTTCCGTAACTAAGATGCAACACAAATATTCCCTTTTGCTTTGCAAGCCAGATCATTGGTTGATGATCACGGTTAAATGGTTGATCCAACTCCTCAACGGAATTAAGTACAACAATTGATTTGTGCAAATTCAAGGCCATGTAACAGATTCTTAAAGAAGTTGAAAACACTAGAATAGCTGATAGTGTATCCTCATGGTCATGGAAAGGAAGTAGATTAGTGTACCATGGAACAGATAAAGAGTCAGTCCCAACAGTCCAAAAAGTAATACAGGGGACAATCATTTTCTCATCCATTGACTTTCTTGCTGGCATATCATTGCCTTTTCCAATATCGAAAATTCCCACTCCAATATTTAAGAACACAGCAGCTTCGATGGAATATACAATGCGATATCGATCTCCTAAACCAACTGTGAAAACTAGTAGAGTTGAAACAAGGAGAGATATCGAAGAGACAGGAGGCTCGGCATCTCCAAAAGCATAGAAGTAATCAACACCGCCAGCGAGTAAACCAAAGATTAAGCCGGCTGTAAACATTTGACAAGGAATGAATAAGATCTTAGTGTCTAGTCCTCATTGAAAATATTCATGCATTTGTTGTAAGCAAATGGATGACGACCTCCAGAAGCCATAAGCTGAGAAGCAGCAGCAAATTCCCTGAACCATTCACAACAGCAGCATACGACACTGGTCGAGGACTTCTTGAAAAAACCAGCAGTGACCCACCAGACCATGGGGAAGAACAAGGCGAAGGATGAAACCCATTGTTCGGTATCATGATTCTAGGGAAGATTGTGGAAATGAGTTGAATTTATTCGCGTTTGAAACGGAACTAAAAGGGGGTGTCGAAGGTGCAGATGAACAGTTCGAAAAAAGTCCTAAACTAGTTTTTGCTTGATTTTTATAATAGAAATTAACAGATTTTCTGTACCAAATACTAGCCTTATCATCTCCTTAATCACCTTGGTTTTGTATAAGTAAACAACCAATGATTTTTGAAGCATTTTCTGGATCCAAACTTTGAATTCTTGATAAAACTGTTTTGGTTGATTCATATGAATCCATGGTGATTTATTTTCTGTGCTAAAAGATTAGTGCAACATTCACTACTATTTTATGGCTGCTTCACTTTTCACCAACACAAATCACCTTAAAATCCACCAATAACTCTAATCCCATAAACTTTTACAGAAACCCCAATACAATTTCAGGTAATTTGATCACACCCAGATGATAAAAATCTAATCTTTTCACCAAATCACCTAAAAATCCACCAATAACTCTAATCCCATAAACTTTTACATAAACCCCAATACAATTTTAACCAATTTGATCACACCCAGATGATAAAAATCTAATCTTTTCACCAAATCACCTAAAAAAATCCATAACACTAATCCCATAAACTTTTACAGAAACCCCAATACAATTTTAGCCAATTTAGATCACACCCAGATGATAAAAATCAAATCTTTTGTTTGGAACAAAGAAAAGAATAAGTGAAAAGTAAAACTACAATCATAAAATAAAACAAACCTGATATTGAATATGAAGTCTGCTCCGATCAGTTCCAATCAGGTTTTGCAGTTGTGTTTTTCTTTTCTTTTTTAACAAAAAATAATTTAAGGTATTATTTCTACAAATTTAATATACAGTTTAGACACCTCTAGCAGGCAGCAGTTGACGTGTCTGCCTATTTTATTTAATTAATATTATATAAAATTTATTAATATTTATTTTACGCTAGTGTAACAAAATATATATAATTTAATCAGCTTCAATAGAAAAAACCAAAATACAAGTTTTGGGGAAGTTCAGAAGTGGCCCTAAAATAAGCTGTTGTTGAAGTTCCAATAATGGCAGATAGTGAACACCCTCGTCTCATTCTCCATAACTTTCTTCCTCTTGATGTTTGCAAGGTCCAATTTCCCAAATTTACAAACTTTAAAAAGTAAAAATATGAAAAAAAGATTCATTCTTTTGATAATTTTACAGTTTTTTTTTGGTTTGTTAATTGCAGGAGTTAGAGTTCATACACAAGAGTTGTTGTACAGTAGGGTACAGGCCAAATGTGTTCTCTACAACATTATCTCATCTTATTGCAACTAATTGTGCCCATTTCATCATGCCCATGATTCCAATCAGAGGTTTCTTTAATTTTTTGCATTTTTCTATTCTTGAAATCTAATCTGTTTATTGGGAGTTGATTTTTCAGGTGGTCACTTGATTAAAAGTTTATCTATCTTATAAAATATCTTTCTTTGTTTGGAATCATGAATAAATGTTACTTTCCGAGATAATAACTACTCTATCTGTTTTAATTTGTTTGTCATGTTTTGAGATGACACGGACTTTAAGGAAGTAAAGTTTGAATCTTTGTAGTCTTAAATAAAAGAATCAAATGTACCAAACTACCTTTTAATTTTGTCGTTTTAAACATGCAAGTTATTAAAGATTTGCCAAAAAAAAGAAGAAAGAAGCATATCTTTTGAAACGGATAAAAGGAAAGTAGGAACAAACAAATTGAAACGGAGAGAGTATTAGTTGAGAGACTATTTGAGAAATCAACCTTTTACTTGTCTCACAAAGGTAGGGGTAAGGTTTGCGTATACTCTAATCTCCTTAGACCTCACTTGTGGGATTACACTGGGTATGTTGTTGTTGTAGTCTCTGTTTACCTGGTAATTTCAGTATAAAGTTGATATTTTTGTTAATTTTTACTTAATCTTTGATTTTTGCTTTATCGGTAGAGAGGCTAAGGGAGAAAGCAGAAGAGTATTTTGGTTGCCAGTACGAGTTGTTTGTCGAATTCACTGGTCTGATCAGGTTGAGACTCCATTTCTTTCCCTTCTAAACTTATTTATGATCATATCCTTTTTACCAAGCTAAATTAGGCAGAGTTTCATCAAAACTCTGCCTAATTTAGCTTGGTAAAGCATAGTCCATCTCAAGCCTTTGCGGAGACAACATTGTGGTTACGGGTTTGGCAGCATCAAGTAGCTAGGCTCAAACTCTGTATTGTATTAAAAAAGTCATTTAATATGTATAAATAATCTGTCCGGAATTCGGTGAGCAAAATAAATTGTGATTCATAAGTCATAACCCATAGTCTAAAAATCGTGGCTCCGCCTCTGGTCTCAAGAATAGATAGAGGAGGAGGATTAGTGTAGGCTGTAAGCTTTATCTACTTCTAACTACTGAATGAACTTGGATGGAGGGGAACAAATATATTGGATTCATATACAGGCTTTTGCAGCTATTTTGAAATGAGGACTAGCTGATATCGTTGTATGTGCCTTTTCAATTTCTAGAGTTGATAATCGAGAAAGCCATTAGAATAAAGAGAGATGACCTGTCCAAGTAGGAAAAAGACTTTGGGTCAGTTTGGTATAGAACATGAGTTTCTCGGACAACTTAAGACATTTCTTGTCGCATTAGAAGATATATTTCCCCAATGTAGTATCAATCACATTGTTTCTCCTTCAGGATTTTATCCTTCCTGTTTTTGATCATAGAGAATTAAAAATCTTGACTGCTATGGAGCTATTTGTCTAATGTTCTGTATGAATTACAGCTGGTGTAGAGGAGCAAGCATCGGTTGGCACAGTGATGATAATAGACCTTACCTTAAACAACGGGATTTTGCGGTGCGTTCTTTACTTCTTGTTGTATTTTTATGTCGTTGTTATTTGCTACATATTGTTAGTTTCATGTTATCAACAATGTATTGCTTCGTCTTGCAGATTGCTGTTATTAGTATTCACGTTTCTCAAAATCGTTTTTGTTGATAAAACCAACAACATTTTCATGCCAGCTATACATGATTCTTAGTGATGGATACTTGTTTATTGATTTTCAATTGTTAGCCAATAAATGTAAAAAATACATCCTTCCCCTTCCTCGGGTTGGTGAATATGCAGGACAGACAAAAGCTGACAGCCACTATTCACATTTGGTTTGGAGAACAAAAGTTGACTTGTGCCCATATTCATCCAGTATAACATAGTAATATGATCTATATCATCAAGATGTGTCGTATCTTCCTAGAGATGAAGACCAAAAGGCCTTGCAGTTGACAACAGAGTTATATAGTTAAATTCTTCACTTAGGTTTATTTCTGTTTTTCATGATTAATGAAGCACTAGCTGACTTTTTGGGCGGGGGATTAGGCAAGGGGATCATCTCTCCCCGTTACTGTATTATTTCATCATGGAGATCTTACAGTAAACTAGTGACAGACCTGTAAGAGTAGCTGCATAAGTGGATTTGGGTTGGATAACAGGTAGGACCACCATGTGTCAGTTTCGTACTTATTTACTTGTGGATATACGCTCATTATTTTGTACGATATTCCAGACAGTTTTGCTTCCTCAGAAACTTTGTGTGGTTTGAAGCAGTATATGGACTTCATATCAAACATGGCAAAGTTAGAGCTCATTCTAGTTGGGTTAGTTCATGATGTTCATAGTTCGAATCAGAAGATTGGCTGCAAGGTAGGTTGACTACCTAACAAATATTTGAGGATGCCTTTGGGTAAGAATTTAGAGGGATTGAATTATGGCAAGCGGTAATTGAGAAAGTTGAAAGATATTGGAAGGTAGAAAGAAACCATAGTTACTTTGAGGGGATGTGCGTCTGCTCTTTCAAGTATACCCATATAATCCTCCTTATTCTGGATCCTATCGTCAATTTTCTAGAAGTTGGAGATACTAGTAGGAATATTGAACAAATGGAGACGAAAAATATCATCTTGTTGAGTGAAAAAGGTGGTTCCTCTGTGTAGTTTTAGCCTTCAAAAGCTCACTTTTAAACCATGCATAGTTGGATAATTGGTTATAAAGACTTGCTTTTGCAGATGATGCTCGATGAAAATAAGTCATAGTTGCAAAGTATGGATTTTTGATGGCAGATGGTTTTTGCAGGAAATGATAGACCCACTTAGTGTGAGTTTGTGGAAGGGGATTACGAAAGGAAAGAGTTCCCAATATTAGTTGGCTTTGTAGTTGAGAGTAACCAATATTCGATTATGTTGTGATGTCTGGTCTGAGAATTCAGCATTTAGAGATTTGTAACATGTGATGTATGCATTCTGAAATCATGGTGGCTAATCTTTTTATGATGAACAATTCTGAGATGTCCTAGAGTGTATGTTTTTGCTATACTTCTTCAAGATTAGGAATGGGATGAAGTGAATGAACTGATAAAGTATTTCCAGAAAATTTCCATCTGCTCTTACTTTGTTAATAACATGATTGGATGCTTAGGAAAATGTCAAACATGAAGCATTTCTCGTTAGTTCTTTTAAATGGATGTGCTACATAATGCTTATGGAAGCACCTCTTGAAAATGTGTGCACCAAATATATTAGCTTTCTTTACTTGGTATGCGACCTAGAATGCTATCCTAGCAGCAATAATCTTATGAGTAGATAACGGATTGTTGTAAGTTTGTGTTTTATGGGTAAAACATTGGTTTAGATGTGTCTCTTATTTTCTATGTTGCAACCTTTGTTGGACTTTTGAGCTTTCGTTTTCTCCTTTTGTTTGACAGTGCATGGTTGCTAAAATAAATAGTGGTAGATACTTAGGCTAGGTAGGGGTTAAGGATGATTGCCTTCCACCTTGCCCTTTTTGGAGTTATTTGGAGAGAATGTGAAGGTGTTAAGTGATCATCTCGGAGTGTGATGAGTTCCAATTTAGTTTTATTGCACTTTTGGCATATTGTATATATGTATTTATTATTTCTTATGAAGTATGTTCTTTTTTATTTATTCTCCTTTATGAAGTGTGTCCTTTTTTATTTCTCCTCCTTTTTCTTTTCTCTTTCATTTGGTTCCTTTCGTTTTTCTCTTTTTTCTATCTTGACATCCTCCCACCTGCATGAACAATACTTCGCTCTCTTTTCCCGTATTTGTAAAAAATAGTACAAGTGAGATCAAAGCATTTTATATACAATGTTGAAGATGATCTAGAAATAAGAAGGTGAGGTAGCGGAACTACAGAAGTCCTATTGCGGATATATCAAATTGGATTTTATCCTGTGTTTGGCCAAGCTTTCGCAATCTGCTTATTTTGTGAAGTGCTTTTTGTCAGAATTGTTTTTCGAAAAAAGTACTTTGGAGAGTACCAAGTTGTGTTTGTCTAATCAATTTGAAAAGCACTTTTGCAATATCAGAACAACAATTTGTGGTTGGTCAAGGTTCTAAAAGTTCTTTTTGGGAAAATATACTTCCAGATTCTGAAAAACAGCTTATGCTACGATTCAAAAACAATTCTGACAAAAAGCTTGGCCACTGACAATGCTTAATTCTTTTCTTGAAGGCGGTGTGTTATTTAAATAGCTATGATGCGGATTTCAAAGGTGGTATCTTTCACTTCAAGGATGGAGAACCTGCAGACATTGTGCCCATGGCTGGTGTAAGTGATTTGTGGACTTGATGGTGCATTTGACTACTTAAGCTACATCTGGAATATGTAACATTCTCTGGCATTTTGTATGGTTGCTTGCAATGTAAATCCGTTTTCCGTTCCAATGTAATGTAAATCTTGAACAAGTCTGTTAGTTATAATTTGCTAGCTGCCTATAGTTTATTGCTCTACAGTGAAGATCGACATTTCAAATGTTAATATTATATTATCTTGATTCTGGTCTTTTGAGCGATTTCCATTTTATCTGGGGGGGGGGGCG
>JAJONR010011061.1:0-22014 GCA_029582245.1 Solanum etuberosum | reverse complement strand
ATTTAATTGATTGATAATGGAAAATCTTTGGTTAGTAGTTAGATGACTCCCAACAAAGTTATAAGTTACAATTTTTAACCAAAAGAGATTATAAATGGACGACAATAAAAAATTTCATATAAAATATAAAATAAAGAGAAATTTTCTACAACCTGGATCATTAAAAATTAGAAGAAAAAATACGAAATTAATGCACAATTTTTCGAGCTCTTGTCAACATTCACACACAAGCTGATCACCATTCAATAACTTTTATTTTATTATTCAAGTCAAACTAAAACATGAATATAATAAGTACGTACTGGAAACATAAAAACTTAAAAGGCTGATGTGATAATTTATACAAAGTCTTAAAATGTATCTATTTATAGAATTACAATATTGAATACCAAAAAATATCATGACTATGACTATTAATTGTTTAAGAGGTTATGATAATACAAAGTAATGGGAATAATGAAAATAAAGGCCACTAATTTTTATATTAAAGATTTTTTTTTAAAAAAATGATTCTTTTAACTTCATATCATTGCATATTTAATACAATTAAAAGAGTTAAAATGAGTGATATTATTAATATTTTTTATATAGCACATGAATAAAAATAAATAGAGAAAAAGTCAAAAAAATTATTAAGATTGTATTTCTTGGCCAAAGAGAGGTCTCATATCACTTTCTATTTCCTTAACTATATTATTATTATATAAAAAGGCCTACCTGTTTTTTTTCTCAATCTGTCACTTGCTCGTCTCTCTCATGAAAATGGTTTCTCCTCGATAACCAAGACACCCTTCTCTGTCGAATGAATCTTCAAATCATCATCTTCAAATCACGAGTTTGATCACGATTTTCAGTTTACTTTATCTCAGGTAGCATGCATTCTCATCCGTGTCGCAATTGATTCTGTAAGCTATGTTTCCGGTGCACGGAGAACTGCCTTCGGTCCACCAAACTTATTTACTCGTGACAACAAATATAAATTATTGCAATATATAATAACCTAGGATCAACAAACACTTTTAGATATTGTACAAATAAATAGGAAAAAGACCAACAAAATAGGAGGGAGAGAAGATAATGATATTTTTTAGACTAAAAAACATGATGTATCACCTTTTCTATCCCTAAAGTTATATATTTTTATAGCAATACAATCCTCATAAAAAATATATGAATTTTCAATTTCCACATTATATCTTCTAAAGCTCCTATTGAATTACTTACAATAATACAAAATTTATATAAAAATAAAAAATTATTTAACCACAAATCTATAGACCTTGCATGTTGATGAAAGTTTTTTAAAAAACAATTTATTTAGAAATAGTGTTTCAGTGATTATGTCTAATCATCATCGATTATGTGCTTTGATTTTATGCTTCATAATTTTTTTTTCCCGCAAATGAAATAATATGTGCAAAGTTATACCAACAAAAAAAAATATGAATCACGAAATATATTTTGCTTTGAAAATCATGTACTCCATAAAGATTGGTACAATAGTAATTTTGTAATGATCCGGTTGTTTATTTTTGGAAATTTTTATAAAATTATTATTTTACCCCTCTCGATATTGCCCCGGGGTCTTTTCTAATTGGATTTTTAATTTGGTTTCGAGATTCAAGTAAAGAGTTGCATGTTGAGAAAGTTTTTGAGTTTTGAAAGGCTAAAGTTGTTAAAATGTGGTTTTTGGTGTCTTTTACAGTTTCGAGTCTCGAAATAAAATTTCGTCGATTCCATCAGTCTCGGAATGTAGAAATTGGTCTAAGAGCGTCGTCGGCTTAAGATTCAGAGTCTTTTCATGGATTTGAGGTCCTAAGTTGGAAATTGGTGAGATTTTAGCCTTTAGGTTGAGTTTGGTCAACATTTGGGGTTCGGATGCTCGGATCAGATTTTCAATAGTTTCGTGAATTTGGGAGATGATTTTAGGCTTAGGGAAGGTCTTGGTTGAATTTTAAGAGGTCCCGAGCGTGGTTTGATATTTTTAGATATTGTGTTAGTTTCTTGTGACTTACACGAGATTCGGGTCAAGGTGACCTCAAATTTATATTTCGATGGTTCCATTATGTTCGGAACGATGAGTATTGTTGAGTTTCATATTTGATTTATGTATATGAGGTTCCGAACGAATCTTGAGGGTCATTTAGGGATTTAAGAGTTGAATGAATTTTTTGTTACCTGGTATGCCTTGCGTTAGCGAGAGGTTGTTTGCTTTCGCAAGCCTCGCTTCCGCGAGGTACTGGTCACATTCTCGAGGGGTTGGGCCCCCTTGACCTTTCCGTTCACGAGTGGTTGTCGCTTTCGCGACCTTCGCTATAGCGAAGGCCGGCTCGCGAAAGCGATGACTGGCCAACTTTTGGGGGCTCTCTTTTGTGAACCAGGGTCGCGATGATCGCGTAAGTGACTCTGGGTTAGCGAAAGCAAGACATGGGAGCCCTTTAGCCTGATTGTTTGGGAGTTTCCCCATTTTGAGTTTTTGAGAACCGTTGGAGGTGATTTTGAGGAGACTTTTCGTACTAAATCTTTTGGGTAAGTGTTTATAACCCTAGTCTTCAATTCTCCATTATCATTTGTGGTTTTGACATAAAAAAAAGGGGATTTTTGATTGGAAAAATGAAATGTTTTTCAAGAACTTGGGTTTTGAAGTAAAATGATGATTTTGAGTTGAATACACCTCCATTTTCAAAATGATTTTCACCAATGAGTACCAAATGCCTTGGATAATGTATTCAAGTAATCATTTTTTATTTCGAACCTCATTTTCGAAATTGAATTTTTGAGTCGGATTGACCCATTTTTCAAAGTAATTGATAAGAGTGTCATTAGTTTTGAAATCTCATTGTAATTACTTGTTTGATTAGATTGTGTGGCTTTGTATATTGTTTGGAGGGGAAAATCTCAAGTTTCTGAGTGACTTTTGATTGATTAAGGCAAGAGGACCTCTAAACCTTGTTAAAACTTGTAGAAACTTGTATTTTCCTTCATTGTGTGTGTTGGGAAGTAATGGGAGTGAGGTGATGGATTATATTGCTCATTTGATTAGCCTTATCGATATAAGTGGGGTTTGAACTTGGGTTCTACAGATGGGGTCTACGGACCGTAGGAAGTTAGACGGATTGTAGAAAGGTTTCGTGAAAACTAAGGTGAATTTTGTGTTTCTGAGGTTCGTTCTACGGTTGAGCAGTACGGGCCGTAGAAAGTCCTATGAACCGTAGGTCCAAGCCTTAGGACTGCTCGGTACTTATTTTTAAAGAGTATTTGAGTCTTTTCCTATGCATTTAATCCCTATACTATGTCGTTTTGACCCTAATTCTAAGTCCTGTAACTACCTTTCAACCCCTAATTATATCGAAACCCTCTCATTCTCTCAAATCCCCAAATCTCATCCAAGTGTATCCTTTCCAATTCTCTCTCAAGTTCACAGAAGAAATCTAGGGTTTAAGCTTCAGGTCTCCTTTTTCCTCTATTGCTTTTGGGCTTTGATCATCAAGGTATGTGAGAATTCATCAATGAATTTCATTCATCCATTGGGTCCCAAAGATTCTCAATTCTCCAATTTAACTTCATCAAAATTGATTAGGGTTTCATACAATTCTCCATGGATCCTATTTGTTATGATTCAATTGTTTGATTTTAATCTTGTTATGAATGATTTGATTTGATTACATGTTTTTCAATTGATTTCATATGGACTCATGTATGATACATGTTTATGATGATGAATTTATGAAGAAAGCTATGAATTTATAAATGTTATGCATGATTTATGAAAAATAAGTTTTATGAACTAAAGTTGCTTTTAAGATAAACATCGACGAAATTGTGAAATGTTTTCTCACATATGCATGGATTGTGAAAGATTTTTTCACATATTATGAAATCATGATTGGTGAAAGGTTTTCTCACACATGTATAAATCATGAATTAAGGAACTACTCTATGATGATGTCATGACCCAAAAATGAACGTGATGACACTTGTATATTCCCACCAAGACAAGTCAGCCTCAACGAAAACGAAAACGAAAGAAATACGAAAAATAATAAAGCAAGAACAAGATAAAGTGAAAAACTTATTTTTTCTATTAAAAATCCCAAAATTTGATTGTCACGTGTACAATCCACTAAATACATAAAGTGCGGAATTAAAAAATAAGTACAAGTCTCAGTCTTTGATTCTCAATTAGAACAAAGCTTAAAGAAAAGGAAAAGAGGGCCCGCCAGGATGACAAACAGTTACCTCTCGATAGTCCATTGATAAGCCTCGAAAAGTAAAAGAAGAAGGACGATCACGCTAAACCGGGCTCAAATACACAAGTGTAGAAGCTAGGAGTGAATACCAACAACACGGTACCTAGCAAGCAACCTAATAAACAAGGCCCTTACACTCCAACCGAACCTCCTCAAACAACAAGCTGCACAGAGTTCAGCCCAACCTAGCAGTTCTATAATGCACAACTCACAAGGCTCAATAATTACAGCCCCATAGTCACAATTCAACAACCAAACGAATCAAGTAGATCAATCACACACAACAAGTGTACCCATCACAATTAACAAGCAAGTCACACATAAGCATCAAATGCCTCAAGTCACAATAATCAATCCTTCGCCGAAATCATTTCTCCGGCACCATATCTCTAGCCGAAACCATTGCCCATCGGGTTTATATCAATCCTCTAGCCGAAAATGACCTCGGCATCACAACACTTGCCGAAAATGACCTCGACATCACAACATTTGTCGGAAATGACCTCAGCATAATAGCACTCGTCAGCAATGACCTCGGCTTCATAAACATTACATGTCTCATCATGATGTTCAATAATCAATGCACACAAGCAATATCACACCACATGGAAGAGACAATAATTCATGCAATTCAAGTCCACATTCATGTTATCAAACATTTCATCAATCAATCAATCAATAAGGGTCACAATAAGACAATTCATATCATCATGTTCGTTACATAGCCTTTTCAATTTCAACCCCTTTTTATCCATTAAGATTTATCAAGTGGACAATTAACCTTTCACCTCATCCCCATTACTCCCAACACATAAACAACAAAGGGAATACACAAATTCTACTAGAATAAGGTTTAGGAGATCACTTGCCTTAGATCAATCAATAATCATTCCAATAGGTTAGTCTTCCCCTTCCGAATCACTTCCAAAGCCACACAATCTATATACAAGCAAGTATTCACAATCACTTTCCGGAAACAACAATATCCACATCAATTGATTAGCACAATGGGTCAATTCACTCAAACCCAATTTCAAAAGAAAGGTTTGAATCCGAAATTTAATACTTGAAAGCAATACTCAAAGCTTTAGGAACTCATTGGTGAAATCATTTTGAAAAAAGTACTCAAAAACAGTTCAAAATCTTCATTTAAGTTAAGAACTTGAGTTCTTGAAAAACCTTACCATTTACCAATCAAAATATCATATTTTAATGTTAAAATCTCATTATATATATAAGTTATTTACTTATTTATTTAATTATATATTTTATTGAGTCATGAACAATAAATAAAATGTCTAAATCGAAAAACTAAACGCCAAAATGGTAATCCCAATGTCTAAACACGAGAATATCAATAAAGAAAACTAACACTCTGTTTGGACCCATTGTTTCATAATGTACTGTATCGTATTGTACTCAATTGTATTGTACAGTATGGTAGATACAATGTTTGGCTAGACTGTATTATTTGTTGCTGTTTAATAACATTTTTATTGTTTGGTTTGACTGTATTGTAATTTATAAATTTACTAAAATATTCTTAATTATTCTAGGGTAGGAGGTTTGACTAGAATAAAATAATATAGGGTAAAGGGTAAAAAAGTATTATGAAATATTATGTAAGGATATAATTGAAAAAAGAAATTAAGTAACAACGGGAACACACCAAATCGGTTGTTTCATAAAATGAGATTTTTCATTGTTACTTCACAACGAAATTTAACAACACAATACAATACATTTTAAGTAACAATCAAAACAAACATGGTAGATATGATAACGATACAATACAATACAATACAATGAGTAACAATGATCCAAACTGAGTGTAAATTAATAAATCAAATGAACCTTACACCCCATTACATATCAACTTTTGTCCAATAATAATGAACCCAAATATATCAAATACGAAAACCATAAGAGAATAAGAAGAAAGCTAAGGTAGAAACCATAACAATTGCTTCAAAAAGAGAGACAATCTTGAATAAAATTGAGTCAACGAACCAATTACGCAATTTGTATATTCTCTTCTTCTTCCTCAAACACGAATTCTTGAATCTCAACCTCAACGATGATGCCTTAGTACTACAATTATTTTCATCTTGAGAACCAGTACCAACATTGGTAAGACGTTTAGGCGCGCTAATTATTCCATTATTGTTCTTGTTTAGCATCTTGAGTGACAACAAATAACCTTCTGCTTTCATATCTAAATAACTTGAATGTAACAAGAATTCAAACTATTTTCACTTGGATTCTTGACTTAGTTTGTTTCTTTGATTTTTTTTTTTTGGATATAGAACAATATATATGATGAGGCAATGAGGGGGTTTTGGTGTACCTATATATACTACATATTTATGAATAGTCAAAAGTGGGGGGCTGGATGCACAAGAAAGTGTGAAAGAGATAATGAAATCAAAGAAATTGGGAATCACGTAGAAATATGTATGTACTTGTTAATATTATTTTAGATCATTGAATTGGATTTTTTTTTTTAAAATTTTTTAAGGACGTTTCACACGCTTTTTAGATTTATCTAAGCTAAAAACATACTTAATATGACTTAAGGGAGTAACATTTTTAAGTTGATAGATTCGAAATTAATAATTTATAGTACTTATTTAATAAAACTTTTAAAATATTAATTGAGTTTGAGCTAAACTATGACAACCCTCTAACTTTTTTTTTATCTAAAGACATATATGATCTTTCATCAAATTTTTGAGATTATGTAAATCAATATATTATTATTTTATTTATTATTACTCGAATAGAAAAAATATATATTTACTTGGTAAATTAGAGTTTAACTTTTATTTATATATATAATATAAATTATATGATAGTATAAAACGTTTTACATTATTAAGTTACTTAGAATATAATGATAATTAAATAAATTTTCATTTAAAAAAAACGTGAGATCTTTTATTGAAAATAAAATAAATTATCTATCACAATGAATAAATAAAAATAACTTCAACGGATTAAGCTTGTAATAAATTCTATAAAAAATCTACATATATGGAGATCGTCTCTTTAATATTCTGTTAATAAGTACTACTATTTGCGGCTATATACTTTCAAATGATGATATTATGTTCAGAATATTACTTCATTCGGTCAATTTTACTTGTTATATTTAATTTTGATACACAAATTAAGAAAAATTGTTATCATTATTTTATTACATTATTCTATTAATTAATAGTTAATTGGTATTAGATATTAAAAATTAGTTTGAGAAATAAATAATTAATACTAAAAAAAAATAAAAAATATATTTACTTTTTTAAAATCTATCAAAAGTGACAAATTAAAATGAAAATTTATAAAATAATGGATGATGAATATTATAAACGATGATCATTAAATGTGTTAATTATGTGTGAACATAAGTTTTGAGATAATTTACTCCCCCACCCCCCTCTCAAAACTTACGTTCACACATAATTAATAAATGTTATGATCATTAAATGATGCTCAACGTTTATCCCTTCCTTATTTCACTCCACAAATCTCTTCCACACCAACAACAATTCCTTCTTTTTCTTCGATCTATCAATACATTCAACAATTTCAAAAATAAAATATATTATTTTCTTTTCTTTTTCTTCATCGTCGTCTTCTTTTTCTCATCCTTTTTCTAATAAATTTTATCCTAACCTTATGTATATATGTCTGTTTCTGTACGTGGATGTAAAGATGCTTAGAATTGGAAGACTTCCATTTCGGCCTCTTCATTCAATTATATTTAGATGCCATAATATATATTAATGTATCATTCACATTTTTTCTTGATCAAAACAAGTAATTTACATATCTCAATTGTTACACTATTTATATGTACAATATACATAATAATAGCCTGATACATTTATACAAATCTGTGATACACACGCTCGATATTCAAAACGTATCTGATCAATCTCAATTGTTAATTCATTTTTGTTACATGTATCATATACAATATATTATGATGATACATTTTTATACAAATCACATCCAGATACAAAATAATGACCACATCATAATCCATAAATACAAAATTACAATACACGAGCGTCGTTTACCACTAATGTATCATGACTTACATATTCACATCAAAACGACAAAATAAAATTATAACCATGATACATTAAAAAACTATATACCAATGGTGGAGAGGGCAGAGGGAATGGTGGAAGAGGTGGTTGAACGGCCGGAGATGGATAAGGAGATAATACAAAAGATAAACTTGAAGATTCAAAAGGAAATCGTTTGTCCAACAACAATTTCATCACTTTTGTATCCTTCATAACTCACCTCGCTAACCCAAAATTCCAACAAAAGTTTTTGAATCAAATTTGAAAGGTTTCTTCACTGAATAGGGGGAGAAATTTAAAATTTTGAATTTCTTCGTTCTGAATTTGCCTTTGTATGATTGAGAGTAAGAAGAAACGTAAGCGTAATTTATGGAATTTAATTAGATTTTCAGATTTTATTAGAATTAATATATCCGAATGGTAAATTAATGTATCCGGATGGTGACTTATGTATCCGGAAGGTACAAATTTTAAGGGATTATTGTAATTAGAAAAAGAGTAGGGATATGATGTAATTTACTCTTTATACTATGAGATTTATGTAAGTTATACTAAAAAATAAAGTGAGGATAAAATCAAAGTATAAGACACTTAAAAATTTAAAACCATGATAAGTGATGACGTGTCCCACCATGGAACACTTAATGTGTTTAAAATATCATAGTTCTCTTTGTCAAGAATATTATACCTCCAACTACTACTCGAGAAAAACAAGAATGAAGATGGGTTCCTTTATATGATGTACGATGACAAAAAGTACGTTTAAATTCCTCTTGGAAATTAATATTTGAAGTCAAATATCTGAATTGTAAACATGTTGTTACTTTGATTTGTTAATGAATGATTTTAATTGCAAATTAACTTTTCCGTTTTAGTTGATTTTAATGATTTGTTAATATATATATATGTGTTTATTTTAAATTTTAAATTTTTTTAATAGAAGTTCAATTCTTCAGTGCACCAAAATTTTGAGACCCTTACATCGAACACCGGACCAAGGAACCAAACTATTGAATTTTTATTTTTACCGACATTGATCAAATCCAAAAATCGATGAACCGAAACCAAAGAATTGAATTAATTTGATTCGATCTTAATTTTTTGATACTTATGTTCACCCCTACTAATGGCTGAAACCTAAGATTTAAACTAAACATAGATGATAATGTCAAATCCAACCAAGGCCCAGAAATGGGTTTTCTGGGTGAAATACCTCATGTCAATCAGATACTAGTTGAGTTTCAAGCCCTTCGTCAACGCCTCTTCATGGCTATTGAACATGCATAACCCAATATTAGTGTAGACTCCACTGAAGTGAACCATATATTACAACATGATAATGTTCTTTATTTTAACTTGATCCTTAAATGCAGGTCATTGAAGCAGATGCTAGTGATGGATTTACTCAGCAAAGAGGGCATTAAGTACTGCACAACTTTTGGGATCAAAACTTGTTTTGGTAGTCTCTTCAATATTTGTAACAAGTTTGATTTGAGCAGACATTTTAGGAACTACATATTTAAGAAAACTATCTACTTGTAATAGCTATATAGTTGACTACTCGTTGGACGAAACATCTAACATTTTTGTTGCATACAACAGACCCTCATTGCATTAGCATCTATATATACTACTTCATGTATTTTAATTTGTTTGTCCTTTTTTTATTTTTTCATGTAGCATTTTTAAGATCACAATATTTAAGTTCATTCTACATAATTTTAATTCAAGATCACAAGTTTATCGGCACCATATCTCTAATCGGAACCACTTTTCATTGGCTTTATATCAATTTTCTAGTCGGAAATGACCTCGGCATCACAACACTTGCCGGAAATGACCTCGGCATAATATTACTCACTGGCGATGACCTCGGCATCATAAACATCACATGTTTCATCACGGTGTTCAATAATCAATGCACACAAGCAATATCACACCACATAGAAGAGACAATAATTCATGGAATTCAAGTCCGCATTCATCCTATCAAGCATTTCATCAATCAATCAATAAGGGTCACAACAAGGCAATTAATATTATCATGTTCATCACATAGCATTTTCAATTTCAACCCCTTTTAATCAATTAAGATTTATCAAGTGGATAATTAACTCTTCACCTCATTCCCGTTACTTCCAACACACAAGCAATATCACACCACATAGAAGAGACAATAATTCATGGAATTTTCTTTGCAAACACATGTTTTTTGCTTCAAATTACCCAACTGCTTTATACGTTCAACTCTCATGCTATATGCTCTCTTGTCAACATATATAATTTGATTCGTCTTTTCTTTTTAACATGTTTAAAAAGGTATATGCTTTTTATATTTTGTGCTTCAAATTTAAATTAGACACTAAATTTAATTTTATCTTTATCATAAGTAAAGGACCCCCAAATTTTAAAGATGATCTCAAAAATACTTTTCAAGTATTTGAAAATAGTTTTTTCGCATATTTTTTTCTCATACTATCAAAATGTCATTGACAATATGAAACGTCTTTTGAAAATATTATTTTACAAAAAAATTATAGTGCTTCAATTTTCTTTGACAATCTTTACACAATATCAAAGTTCATTTCATAGAGGCACAAAATCACAAACACTAAGTCACTATTTTTTTTTCTATTACAATTAGACATATCACTTAGTATTTAGAATACTAACAATAAAGACAATTTTTTTGTGCAATTTGTTTCTATTTAATAGTGAAGTTTATAGAAAATCAAAAGTACAACACTGACTTATTAGGTGAAGTTTTTATATTCTTCAAACCAATTGCATAGTCTAATTTATCCAGAGTTGAAAACTACAAAAAAAATTATTCTACAACAATTAGACACAATCAATTTCACACGGAGTATAAAAATACAAAAGTTTTTTTCCCCAAACAAAATAAAACATATTCTTAGATTATCACATAGATATGTTTTTCTTTTCAAATAGCCTTCCAACTATAACATTTTGACATACTCTCTTATCAAACTAAAATATGCATATCTCATTCTGCAAACTAAAGAATTTTAAAGGCAACACTATTTGCCAAGGAAAATTCATTCAAAAACATATGGTTTGTATATCTTTTTCCAAAGACACACATGATAAATATCAAAAGAGTTAACTTTTAGAAACTATTTTCCTCCTTAGATAAATAATAAGAAGGTTACCTGGTGGAATCTTTAACCGAAATACCACCAATTTTTCTGGTACATTCTTACTTCGACCTTGCTAAGCAAGGCACTGAGTTCTGAAGAAGTAGTGCATTAATCTTCAATCAGTAGAATAAAAGCAATACCAATAGTATACTAATTTCCTTAAGATTGTTGTTCATCTTGTATTCCTTAGATACTTAAAACAAAAACTTTGAAGAACTTGATAAGAAACAACAAATTTTAAAGAGTATTTTCAAAACTAGAAAATTAAAACCAGTATAGAAAATAAAATCAGAAACATAGTAGAAACAATATACAAAATATTTTTCTTAAAGAAGAAAATCGAGCCCACTGAATGCACAGTGTCCCCATAAGGATATTATTCCCCTCAAGTACCCGAGGTTAATGGAATATATCCTCCCAGGATAGAACGATCTTACTCACCGGTGTATCTGTACCTAAAACCACGGTGTCAGCGAACCACTCAACGGCAATAAAGTACACTTAGAATACTAGATTTAGTAGTAGTAGAAGAAGTCCAGAAAATTGGTTCTCTTAAAATGAGAGGAAATCCCTCAATTTATAGAAAACAAATGATAGTGTGAAAAAGTTCTTATTGTACCTTACCGGAAATGTCACAACCTTTTGAAAAAGTCACAATCTTTCAGAAAGGTCACAACCTTTCATAAAAGTCGCAACTTTTCATAAAAGTCACAACTCTTCATAAAAATCACAACTTTTCATAAAAGTCACAACTCTTCATAAAAATCGCAACTATTCATTTTCCGTTCACACTTTTTAAAATCCAACCGTCATAATTACTTGGATTTATAATTGAGAATTTATTATATATAAGTTATTTACTTATTTATTGAATTATGTATTTTATTGAGTCATGAACAAAAAAGAAAACGTCGAAATCGAAAAACTGAACGCCAAAATGGGAATCCTAGTGTATAAACACGAGAATATCAATAAAGAAAACTAAATTAATAAATAAAATGAACCTTACACCCCATTACATATCGATTTTTGTCCAATATTAATGAACTCTTGATTTACAAAGTAAAATTATGTTTATATATGGAAATTCTAAAGAATCAAATACGAAAACCGTAAGAGAATAAGAAGAAAGCTAAGGTAGAAACCATAACAATAGCTTCAAAAAGAGAGACAATCTTGAATAAAATTGAGTCAATGAACCAATTACGCAATTTGTATATTCTCTTCTTCTTCCTCAAACACGAATTCTTGAATCTCAACCTCAACGATGATCCCTTAGTACTACAATTATTTTCATCTTCAGAACCACCAACATTGCTTACACGTTTAGGCGCGCTCATATTTCCATTATTGTTCTTGTTTAGCATCTTGAACTAACTTGAATGCAAAAAGACTTTAGACTGTAACTACTGACCTTTGTGATTGAATTTGGTGTTGTATATAATACTCAAATCAATTGGATTCTTGACTTAGTTTGTTTCTTGGATTATTTTCTTTTGGATATAGAACAATATAGTTATGAGTTTGATGAGTCAATGAGGGGTTTTTGTTGTATGTACCTATATATATATACTACATATATAAGGTTGTGGAATAAAGGTATTTATGAACAGTCAAAAGTGGGGGGCTGGATGCACCAGTATGAATAGCATGACTTAATTGCACCTTGGTAGAAAAAGTCCACTTAGGAAAGAGATAGTGAGATCAAAGAAATTGGGAATCACGTAGAAGCTATGTATGTATTTATCAATACTATAATTTTAGATCATTGAATTAAAAGTGGATACTTTTTCCTTTTTTTCAGAATGTTTCACATGTTTTTTTTTTTTCATATTTATCTAAGCAAAAAACATTACTTAATATGACTCAAAGGGAATAACATTTTTAAGTTAATAGATTCGAAATTAATAATTTATACTTATTCAATAGAATTTATAAGATAAAAAATAAATTTGAGCTAAAAATATGGCAACACTCAATTTTTATTTATTTTTTGTCTAAAGAAATATACTGTCAACTCTATATCTACTCTTGCATAATTTTTTTTGAGATTATGTAAATTAATATATTATTATTTTATTTATTATTTCTCGAATAGAAAAGATATATATTTACTTCGTATATTAATTAGAGTTTAACTTTTATTTATATATAATATATAAATAATGATAGTATAGTTTTTTTTACATTACTAAGTTACTTAGAATATAATACTAATAAATAACTTTTCATAAAAGACAAAAAAAAAGGTGAGATTTGTGATTGAAAATTAAATAAATTATCTATCACTATGAATAAATAAAAATAACTTCAAAGCTAGTAATAAATTCTATAAAAAATCTACATATATATTGAGATCATCTCTTTAATATTAATATTCTGTTAATAAGTACTACTATTTGCGGCTATATACTTTCAAATGATAATATTATGTTCAGAATATAACCTCAATCGGTCAATTTTACTTGTTATATTTAGCTTTGATACACAAATTAATTAATAGTTAATTAATATTAGATATTGAAAAATAGTTTGAGAAATAAATAATTAATACTAAAAATAAAATATAAAAAAAATTTACGTTTTAAAAATATATCAAAAGTGACAAATTAAAATAAAAATTTATAAAATAATGAACGATGAGTATTATAAACGATGATCATTAAATGTGTTAATTATGTGTGAACGCAATTTTTGAGATATATTACAAGATATAATTTACTCCCCCACCCCACTCTTCTTACTTTAATAATTTATTAAGAAGATATACGATTTTGATTTTCTTTGCAAACACATGTTTTTTGCTTCAAATTACCCAACTGCTTTATACGTTAACTCTCATAGACTCATACTATTATGCTCTCTTGTGAACATATATAATTTTTTATTTGTCTTTTTCTTTTTAATATGTTTAAGAAGATATATGTTTTTTTTTTTTTTTTGACAATTTATTAATTTCAACTTTTTACCAAACATATTTAAGAGCACAAGGAAGGCAATTTGGTACATTTTACCGGTGTTTAAGACCACAAAATTCAAAAATCATTTTTATTTTTTTAAACTTCATGTCGAATCAATATCAAACAATCAAACTAAAATGGAGGGAGTACTATTTACAAAATAATTCTGACTTGCAATTTTCTTGAGTCGAGGGTCTATCGGAAACAATCTCTTTACTCCATGACAGAAAGAGTAAAGTTGTGTACGTACACACCACCTTCTCCAGATCCTACTTGTATAATTATACTGAATATGTTTGATATTGATGTTCTAACACGCTACGTTTACTTTATTATCGAACAATTAATTAAACTCATCAATTAAATTCTTAAATATAAAATTGATTATAAATTTTTTTTGAAAGAAATATACTAATCAAAGTAGATTCCTTGTAATTAATGAGAACGTCAGGCATGCACCTTTATTCCAGTAGAAGATTGAAGAATCTCAAGGCTGGGCATCATTATATTTTTCCACTATTAAATGGAGTAGCAGTACTATCACTCCCAAATATTCAAATTGTACCATAAAAAGGAGCATGTAAAGTTTGAAAAAAGAGGGAAAAGAAAGAGATAAAAAGAAGTTTGAGAATAATTCATTTTGTGATGCATAGCGCCTTGCTAGATTATTACAGAGGCATAACCAGAAATTTCAATAAGGGATTTAAAATTTGAAGAAGTAAATACACGTACTAGTCAAATGAAGTTTGACATCTACTATATATACATAAAAATAATTTTAATCAGGTATAAGTAGCAATATTTTCCAATAGTCATATGGGGTTCAACTATACTCTCCACCAAGTTACCGCCTTCTTATTGGTTCTGACAACAAGTCCAATAGACGAGTCCGGAATCTAAATAAGCCACAAAAAAATAAAATTATCAAAATAAGCCACTATTCTAGTAAGTAACTAAAATAAGCTTAGTGTAAAAAAATAATCTGTTTTATCCAATATTCCAAATGTTTTCCGTTAGTTTCATAACGTGTATATTTTAATATAAAACGAAACTATTTTTTACACTTTTTTAAGTGTAAGTTTTTCTTACACTTTAAGAAAAGTTACTTTACCTTTTCACTTTTCTTTCTTCTCTCCTTTCACTTTCATCTTACAATTTTTTTTTCACTTCGAAGATGTTAATTTGATGGTCCCAATCCGACAATTGAAGCGACCCCACACTAAAAAATCAAAATCTTGAAAGATTGGAGTAGCACAACCCGACAACACAACAATCCGACCCTACAAATTATATAAATTAGGTTTTTTTTTTTCATCTCATATTCATTACTTTGAAATGATGTTGTTGTAATTTGTTCAAAATTTCAGCAAGTCTTATACAATGTGCATTCAATTACTAAATATTGAGTTAGAAAAAAAGTAGCATGATTTCCAAAAAAACATGAAAAGATAAGCAGGCAAAAGGATGTTTAATTATTTCCAGGTTCTCTACTTTTTGGTAACCACTTGGATACTGAACTTTTTTGCCTCTCTTCATTAGGTAAATTACTTTACCTTATAAAAAAATGAAGAGATGTTGAGTGACTTTTTTTTTGGTAAGGATGATAATATTATTAGCGGCTAAACTGGCGCTGGAGGCATGCTCCAATTAGAGTACGTTACATCGTTTCTGGCCATTAATTGGCCATTTACCAATACACTGTTTATATGGATCCTTCTTATACTACCTATCCCTATTACATCAGATTCCAAAATACTAGATACATATGTTGGGGGGCCCTCGAGCATTTCAATTAGTTCAAGAGTGGGAGCTCTTGCACCTTCCTGCCAACATGTCCGCCGCTCTATTTTCCTCCCTGAACACGTGCCTGAGCTTGACTCTGTCCAACTTCATAAGCAAGTACCTGCAAGCTGAGATTATATTGTTAAACATAGGCGTATTCTCAACAATCATCCTTACGCCTTGTTCGCAGTCAGTGTCAATTTCCAGGGGCAGTAGGTTGTCCCTTTCGGCGATTTTAAGCCTATGGAGGATCGCAAGCAGCTCAGCTTGTACTGCTGACGTGAGGGCGCAACCTTTTGAGTAGCCTTTCAGCCATTTCCCATTGTGGTCCCTGAATAGGCCGCCTAGTCCACCCCTTCCACCATCGGCATGTGCTGCACCATCAGTGTTTAGCTTGAAGGAGTTTATGGTTGGGGGGCACCAGTTGATGCAAATGGGGACTCTTCCCGATTTGGGGTGGTTGGTTTTACTACCTAGAAAGTGGTACTCCATTGCTTGATTGATGATGTTATCAGTCAGGACATGCTCATTTTTATTGTTAAAATGGTTGCTATTCCTGTTTGTCGAAAGGCCCCAAATGCAGAAGGGGATGATCGTGCCCCAAGTGATCCACTCACTGAAGCTCTTGTGCTTTATGGCTTGCCAAGTTTCCAACCAGTTTTCTAGGTGAAGGCTGGAGGAGTTAAAGTTGGCCAGCGTGAAGCTGGAGCTTGCCATTTTCTGCCAGAAGGTAGTGGCCATATGGCATTGGAAGAAGATATGGTTAATATCTTCCTCGCTATTATCACAGCTACTGCAGGTCGGGTTAACATTAAGCCCAATGTTGTGGAGGTATTTAGCAGTGGGAAGACGCCTATGATTTAGGAGCCAGATGAAGGTCTTAAGCTTCTTAGGTATGTTCAGTGACTTATAGAGAGAAATGAATATTTCCATTTGTTATTTGTTAAAATTCAAAACACTCTATCCTTGCAACATACCACATTACGTGAAAACACAATGACAATACACAATTGACCTGTGAATTTACCTAAGCCCCTAAAAAAATTCTTTTTGAGGAAGAGCAAGCCCCTGAAAGATTTTCAAGGATTGGTATTGCAAAAAGAGTGTTTCGCCACTGCTAATACAAAAAAACTCAATATTGAAAATTACTAAGCTTTAACTCGAAGAATTTTTTAGCCATGTCATTTCGATTTCAGTTCTAATATCTCCTGGCATAGTTAGCATTTCGATTATTCTATGTTCTATTTGTCAATCAGTCCAGAGAAGATAACACACTATTTAAATGCTAATCATTTATCTTTGAAGACAAATTGGGGTTGTCTAAAGTTAGAGATTCTTTAACTCTCGTACAACTAATTGTTTGAAGACAGTTCACGGTTTAATTTGTCAAGATATAATTATACTAAACGAATTAATAGAATTTTTCTTACAGTATATAATGGAGCGTGTTGTGAATCCTGGACCGATTGATCGTAAACTTCTTCTCTCTCAGCATGAGCATAAATCAGAATTGTTATGAAAAGTTGAGATATCATTTAGTAGCCTTATGAAGACGGTGCGCATGAATGATGCCTGGAATTTATTTCGTTTGCACCGACCTCATGGACGTGTTGAAGAGATCTTACGTAGGTCCGGACTGTATGATGTAGTTTGTGTGGGCAGGATACAGTATGACTGTGCCCTTGTTACAGCTATGGTTGAGAGTTGGAGGCCGGAGACTCATTGCTTCCACTTACCTTTTGGTGAGGTCACGATTACATTGCAGGATGTGCAGGTCTTGTTTGGTTTGCGCATCGATTGTGATGATGTGTACATGCAGGATGCTGCACGGACGATTCGTCCATGGCGTACTTTAGTAGAGACACTCACAGGATGCGCCATAGCACCTACTGATATGGATGGTGTGAGTCGGGTGAGCCACATAGCATTACCGGCTACTTGCGAGATCAGTTACAAGTAGATCCAATAGGAGATGCTACTTCAGTGGAGCGGGTTGAGAAGATTGCTAGACTTTACATGCTTGTTATATTCGGGGCATCTTATTTACGAACACATCGGGAAACCTTATTAGCTTACAATACTCAACTTGGAAGTAATAGTCTTGTCCTACTTTCTTTGTTTGCTCATTGAAGGTTATTCAATGTAAACTTAGATGTTTCAACTGTTGTGGTCGAAGGAAACCACTGTTAAAATGAAAGGGAAATCAGGTTGATGGTGCAATGTGTTCTTTGTATGAAGGAACTTGATGGATATGGTTTAGGATGTCCCTTGTATAATTCCATTGTTGCACCTTGTATTCTGTTATAGTTTCCATCTGTAAGGATTTTTCGAGTCTTGTGTCTTGGCTTTTATAGAAAAGGGGTTTGAGTATAATCCTATCATTTTGTTAAGGTTTCACTTTAGTTTTGTCGTTGGTTTTGCAGACCACTTCGTCACCACTCTCGTCTCCGGATGTTACTTTCATTATGCCAGTGGATGATATGCCTCAAACACGCGGAAGAAAAAAGGTTGTTAAAATAATTGTAAAGAATGTGAACATAAAGGATCTTTCGGCCAAGAAGAGAAAGAAGGACAATGAAGATGAGGATGGATATACGTGACTTAGGCCGCGAGATATTCTACGGATTTCAAGAAAGGGTTGTGGAACATAATATTATTATTTTTGTGTATGTATTTTATTTTTTTAAAAGTGAAAAAATTTGAAAATATAAACATGACTCGAGGATAACCAAAAATACGAATAAAAATTTGCATATAAATTGATACAAGAATAAATTAACCCAGTTAAACATCTTTGTTTAGCTACTATCACCATATGAGACGTTTCGAGCTCGTGAAGGACAGTTGCGCCTATCATGGCCTATTTGTTTGCACGTTGAGCACTTGCGAGTGAGTGTACTTGCGGGAACGTCCATTTCATTATGTATACGGGTGGTTTTATTTACGCCCACTTTTCATAAATATTTTTTATTTGCTATCATAATAAAGGGACTATGCATGGAGCCAATACTTTTCACCGTCGAGTGGATTGAATTGTCCGGAGTAGGCTTTTTGTAGCTACGCACACTGAATTCTGGTGCCATATGCTCCCATGCTTGATACCCAATTTGGTCAAATCCCTTTATTACATGAGAACACAGAATGTGGTATGATTGCCATTTACCACATTGACATATTCCTTGCGATGCATTAACAATGTGCTTATTACCACCACAGACATGATGCATATGTGTCTGCACCTCAAATATGTTTTCCGATCCCTTTGTTGGTGATAGTTGATGAGTGTGTGACGCTGTGATTTTTTTCGATTATCCACAAAAATCTTGAATGGTTTAGGCATCCATTGTTGCTTTTGTTGTACTAGCTGATTGACAAATTTTGATCTTGTAACAAATCGGTTCACAATGTGATTGTAAGTGAGTCTCACCATTGCAGTAACTGGTAGGCCCCTGGCTGACTTAAGCAAACCATTGAATGACTCCGAACTATTTGTTATCAGCATGCCCCATCTCCTACCTCCATCCTTGTGTAATGTCCATTTGTCAAGATAAAAATGAATATTTTCTTATTAAAGAAAAATCATCTAAGGATAAAATAGTATCTTGGCATTTTTTCTATATTAGTACGGAGGACAGAAGCAATCATCTCAACATCCAAGTTGGAATGTCCATCGCGGCTCGTACCCATATCACATGTATGTTCTTTAATGTATCTTCCAACTTTCCACATGTTAGTATGTTTATCATTAAAAGAAGTCAGCCTAAATCGACATCCTTGTTCTACACGCCTGCAAACAAGTCGCCATGATTTCTTTGTCGATTTAATAACAGAGTACTCCCTCGCTATCTTTAAATGTAGAAGCTTAACTTCTCTTTGCAGCTGCTTCTATGAATTGAATAACATGCCTTTTTCAATATAAATAGCACCATTCATGAAATCTTGTGGTGCACGCCACGTACGTTGTGATGTATATTCATCATGTGTATCGCCAAAGATATCTTGACCATCTGGGAGATGATCAAGATAAGGAATTTCATGATTACGAAACTCAGGCATACGTACCGTCAGTGATGTGACTACTAACTGTTGAGTCGGTAGTGGAAAAGATTCTTCACCATGAAACAGACTCATGGACATTGGTCTTGGAGACTGATTGGGCATCAAAAAATCGTCATCACTAGATGATGCCTCAAATGGAACATTATCTCCTGATTCCTCAGCATTAGGCAAATCATCACTATCACTGGCTGAAGGTGAGCCGTAATTTGGAAGGTCACGATCATCGATATTCATAGGATCAATGGGCTTATCCTGTGTGTTATTTTTCCTTATATGTGTAAAAAAGTATAAATATTTGCCTCATACAATTAACTCACTTAAATAAAAAATCAAGTGTTACCGATAATCATCTGCATCAAAAGTAGGCGAGACCTGAAAATTTGAGAATGTCCCAACATTTTCCGTCATTTCAAAGTGTGAGGACTGACCAAAATAATTATCCAGTCCATATCTTGGAGCAATATTCCTCTTTTGCTGAGGTAAACCGCTACACAATATATAATAATAATAATAATAATAATAATAATAATAATAATAATAATAATAAATCATATAAATTAATAAATAATTGACAAAATCAACAAATAATAATCGAAATATAATTATTGAGCATTACCAGTCACTTTCATTGATAGTTTCGTTCAAATCAAAATCATATCGATCGGTAAGAATATTTTGATAATGAGTCATGTTAGAAAAATCAGTAGATTAAGTTATCGGAAATCCATCAAGGCTATTACGATTTTCTAATCGGGGATGGACATCGACCGATAAAGGAGAACGTTGTTGACTAGTCTTAGGCTCCTTCCTAACATAGATTTCAAGTATTGTTAACTTGATTTGATCTATGTAGTCATTCGGAACCCTCAAAAAGTCGGTCAACGATTCGTCATTATAGATAATCCACTCTCCAAAATTTACTTGTCCTAAAGATAAAAATGAAGTAGGGTATTTTCCGACTATAATCAAATTATAATCAGTACTATTTATACCCATTCTTTTATAAATTGATGAAAGAAATTTATGATATCAGACATTAATTGAATATTTAGCATTGTGTTTGGGAGGACAATTATAATAAACAATATTTACGTCATGTATAATTCTGTCATCCCAATAAATCGAAACTCTAACTTTTGGTTCAGAAGACATTTTTTTGTGATTGAAATGAAGAAAAATAGAAGACTAAATATGTTGAAGGTGCTATGTTTGAACGTCTTTAAATAGAGCTTGGAGGTGTTTTCAGAATAAAAAAAATAAAAATACATAATGTAATAATTTTTTCCGTTTTTATGATATGTCAAATCAATATATTTGTATGACAAACACTGCAAAAGCTTCATAAAGAGATACAATTTAATGCAAAACATGAAAAATATTCCTCTTTGTAAAACATAATTTTTTCTTCCACTTTATAAAGTGTAAGAAAAACTTCCACTTTACAAAGTGTAAGAAAAACTTACACTTTACAAAGTGTAAAAAATAGTTCTGTTTTACAAAGTGTAAAAAATAGTTCCATTTTATATTAAAATATACGCGTTATGAGACTAACGGAAAACGTTTGGAATATTGGATAAAACGGATTTCTTTTTACACTAAGCCTATTTTAGTTACTTACTAGAATAGTGGCTTATTTTGGTCATTTTTATCTTTTTGTGGCTCAAATAGGTTCCGGACTCCCAATAGACACACCAACGAGATTCTTGTC
>JAJONR010011060.1:0-23538 GCA_029582245.1 Solanum etuberosum | reverse complement strand
TCGACGGTTCAAAGATATCGCATCTACCGATTGACCGAGTATATCCGACATATGTTCACTACGGAAAGTCCAAGGGGAAACCTACTTATCCAGATGCAATTGATCCTTGCTTGTAAAGTACACACTCGTCCGTGCATTCCTTTATGTTATGACCATTCCCCATTAATGTGGGGGATTGTTGGGTATAGCAAGAGTTAATGGGAAATGGAGGAAGTTGAAAAGAAGAATTGGAAAAAATTCTCTTATGCTTTAAGAAAATGCATTTCTCCCTCATTGGTGGTGGAAAGAAAAATAGAAGTGTTTAAATAGAAAAACACTTCTATTAGTTGTTAAAAGGGTTGGAAAGAGGGACCCCCTCGCGCCGTCGTCGTTGCTCGCTCGACCTCGGCTTTGGCTTTGAAAAATGATCGATCGAGAGATTATTTTTATTTTTGGACAAAGTTTATTTAATTATTTACTTAATTAATTAAATAGCCAAAACGTTTCAATTAATTAGTTAATTAACCGAAACGTTCCAACCCGTGACTCGGATCCGCGCGACCCGTTTTATTTAAAACACTTTCCCGTTTTAATTTAAATTTCCCGCCGTTGGAGATGACTGTTCTGAAAGGTTGCAACTTTCAGGAACATCCATGACCGTTTGAAAGGTTGCAAACTTTCATAAATTTTTCTTCGTGTACTTTACTGCTGTTGAGTGGTTCGTTGACACCAACGTTTTGGGTATCAATACACTGGTGATTGAGATCATTCTATCCTGGGAGGACATATTCCAAATCAAACCTCGGATACTAGAGGGGAATAATTTCCTTAAGGGGACACTGTGCATTCAGTGGGCTTGATCTTCTTTCTGTTTTGTTTTTTCAGATTCTGGTACGTTTTTCAGATTTTAGTTTGTGAATTAATTTCTGTTCTTCTGTTTTGTTTTCACTGGTTCAGTAAACTTTGGTAACTTCGTGTTTCTGCAAAGTTTGTTGTAATCAGTAGTGCTGTTTATAAACACAGATTGTGCAACACTCTTTTCATTTCTTTTTTGGTAACAATATTAATATTGCCATAGACAAACAAAAACCACGTGAGTACACGCTAAAGAGCACCTCAAGATGAGGCCTCAGAAAGAAAGGAAAAAAAAAATAGTTACATGTGTAATCTCTGCATTAATCCTCTAGTGATATGAAGTTTTTTGTATATGTAAGGTAACATCGATCTATTCTATCAATTCCTTTATCTCCCTCTATGTATATACATTTTGTCCCTTGAACAACTTCCAATTTTGAGCCCTCATATGGCTGCAATAACCTCCTTCTATATGGATTTCCAATGTTTCATCAACATTTGTCGCACACTCCTATATTATAATTCGATTCCAGTACATTGCATTATAATTTCCTTAACTGTTTCAAATTGTACACTTTCATCAAATAGATGATTAGCGGTTTCCTTATCTGTAGAGTTATACAAACAATATTGCAGGGTATCCAGATGAATATTCAGCTGGTTCAATCTCCCATTGATGAGCCTATCTCTCTTTAATAACTAACCACATAATAAACCTATGTTTAGACTATGCTACTGTATTCCAGATTAAAACAACAACATCAACCTTTTCTCGGTTTCCCAAATAGCTTTCGAAACAGAGTACTTCCCTCTCGAAATCAAGTTGTATTTTCCTTGCGTATACCAACCTCTCATGTCATCTTTTAATGATCTTAACTTTTTCTAAAGTACCAACTGCGGTCTGAAAAATGCTTATATTCCATTTGTTTCATCCATACCTTTTCCATTTCAATATGATATTTACTTAAAATATCACCTGTTTGTCTGTCTGCTATTGTGTTATGCCATATAAATTCCTTCACTCTCTTTTTTCCATTTCAATATGATATTTACTTAAAAACTTATCAGCCTAAAATTTCGTCATGAGCATCACCCTATTGGACCTAACTTAAAAAGGCCTACAACTAAAGCCCTATGATAGTAGATCCACAAAGTGCACGTAATTTGATATAGCACGTAACTTCCTCCAATTTCTCCACGTCGTAATTTCGTCCTCCAAATAAATTCAAAAAAATATCAAAGATATTTCCATTATTATCCACTGTTCATATATATCTCATTCTCCTCATCTTCACGCTCTCTCCTTCTCCTCCACCGATAAACCCTAGAACTAGGGTTAGGGTTTTAGCCTACTGGTTTATCTCATTCGTCTACTTCTACTGATTTGCTTTGGGTTCTGTAGGCCGTAGTTATATTTTCCTTTTGTTTTTTTTTTCCAGAGTTTTTTTGGTTCAGTTATTCGAATCTGAGTGTTTTAAGTAGCAATGGAGTTCCGGAAGAGAAGCAGAAATGAAGCTGGTTCGAACTTCAATGGAGGTTTGAAGAAAACAAAGCCAGGTTTGTACATTTTATAGATCTACTTTCGTTCTCGTTTTATGCTTGTTTGGCCTTTTTGAATTGTCGTTTTCTCGTTATGAATCTTATGGAGGAATACTGTTTGCATTATCTGCACCGTTCGTTTATGTTGTTTAGATTTTGGTATGTTCACGTCTCATGTATTGAAAGCTTTTCCGTATTTCATTTGGCTCCTTTGTTCTGACTTCTCTTGTTATCGACGGAGGCGGTAGAGCAGGAATGGCTGCTGGTTGAAGTACTTTGAACCAGTGCTAACGCTAAATTGAGTAAAGTACTCTCCTGAAAAAGAAGTAAAAAATTTATGTTTAGGAGGATGAACAGAGGAGGCTTGCATAAATCGTGAGAAGGGGAAGAAAATTTTGAAGAGAGACAACTTGGTGTCTTAACTGTTTACTAGGGGAACTTTAATGTTTATCACTTGCAGCTGGAAGAGATGAACTTTTAAATATTGAAGAAGATGAATTCTCTCTGAAATATGCATAGAAAGCCTGAAAACTTTATCTAGGTGAAAAGGGTATACAAAACCTAAAGGACACTGAATTTACAGTGTAGTGTGGCTGTATACCTTTATTTACTGCGATGATGAAGGTATATCTTACAGAATATATGGTGAACTCTCTTCTCTAATATTGAGATTCTGAGTTTCCGAGTTATAATTGAATGTAGTTCGTTTCGATGTTAATAAAGTATATGATATCTTTAAAATTTTGTCCAGCATCAATTTAGAAACTATCAAAATTTCTAACTCGTAAAAATTAATTAATTTGGTGCAACAGAAATGGACTCCTTATCAGGTGGTATAGGAAGTAAAACGAAGCCATGCACGAAGTTTTTCAGGTTCAAATCTTTCCCACCTAATGACATTTTTTAACTTCAAATTTGTTGTGGACTTTTAATTGGTATCAAGTGCAAGATCCAAACGTTCAGTATTTTCCTGTTGTGAGAAACTCAAAAGAATAAATATTCGCCCTTGAGGGCTGAGGTTGATGAATTCTCAATAAATTGTCTAATAGTTAATGATGAGACAGCTGTCTGTTAACGATATCCACAGAGATAAATATTTACCCGCTGTAATACACTTGGAGGAGAGGGGAACTCTTAACATAAAATATTGTCACAGTCCTCCAAAGTTTCTATCTACTATGTACTGCAATGATTTTTTTCAAGCCTTAATATGTTTCAAACAGGTATGTAATTCTTTTTTTAACTGTAAAGCTGCTCAGAGTTGGTATAATCCATGTAGAGGTATTTATTTAATGTCTCAAATGGCTGAATCTCAGTTTTCTGTGTCTGCAAGTTTGTGGACTTCTTAAAAAGTTTGAGTTGCAAAATGGTACACAAGGCATCTGTGGGACACTTTACCATTTGATGCTTTATATTACAAGTACATGCCATATCCTTTTTGAAAGAGTAATGAGCTTGGATTTAGGTGATGTCCTTTTTCTTCAGTTCAGAAGGGCTGAATGGGTGCTGAAATTTCGTCCTTGTGATGCTCTTCAATTACATGAAAGGAAGTATTTTCTAAAGTCATAAACTTTTTAAATCAATGCATTCTTAGCTAAGAATAGAACATAGTGCTAGCACACGATCCAAGATGGTGTATCAAGTTATCAAGAGGCTTAGTTGTTGTCTGCACATACATTAGGTTGGTGTTCGTAAGGATTCTTTTATTTTGGTTAAGGATTTTGTATGTTCTGTGTAGGATAAGAGTAAGGATTTGTATGTTCATAAGGATTCTTTTATTTTATTGAAAGTCATAGTCTTAGAGAACCCGTACTTGTCTTAAAAATTATTAGATTGTGATGAAACAGGCCAAAATAAAGCAAATAACCTGAAGGATTCAGTCAATTTTGACCTGATTTTTTATTTATTCAATTTTCCTCAATGTTAATCAAAGTGAGTATTTTTATGTCCTTTGCTTTGGATGAATAACAGGGAGAGTTATATATTTTCTTCATTTGAACATCATTTGTTTCAAATAATCAGTTGTTTCAAATGTTCTTCTCATGGGAGATTGGAGTGGGCAAAAGGAAAGTAGTTGTACTGTGTCTTCTTGGTGATTTTGCCTTGATTGGAGCCTAGGAAGTCAGCAAACCCTTTTTTGCAGCTCTGTTGTATGTATATATTGGTTGCAGTTATCCACCATTGTTAAAAGCACTTCAGTGCAACTAGAGTCTTTGCTTTTTTTGTTCAGTGGGATGCCCTTTCCCTTGTTCTTAGAATATGGTCTGGATAAGATTCTCATTTGCATTAGTATACTAGTCCTGTTATGGCGAATTGATAATATCTGCTTCCTGGATTATACCTGTTTGCTAATATTGAGATGGGAATTATGTTCTTAGCTTGGTTTGGAGTTGATTTTGTTCGATTTGTTTTTACACAGCACTGCTGGCTGCCCATTCGGTGAGAGCTGCCATTTCCTTCATCACGTCCCTGGTGGCTATAATGCTGTGGCCCAGATGATGAACTTAGGATCAGCTCCACCAGCATCAAGAAATGTGGCTGCACCACCCATGTCCAACGGAAATGCTCCTGCTGTGAAAACCAAACTTTGCAACAAATTCAACACAGCCGAGGGATGCAAATTTGGAGACACATGCAATTTTGCCCACGGGGAATGGCAAATTGGTAAGCCGATTGTGCCATCACAGGAAGATCCACGTGCCATGGGGGTTAGACCTGCTCCTAGTCGTTTTGGTGGGCGAGCAGAGCCTCCTGTTTCTGGACCTGCTGCTAGCTTTGGTACCACGGCAACTGCAAAGATCAGTGTGGATGCTTCTCTCGCTGGAGCAATCATTGGGAAGGGTGGTGTGAACTCTAAGCAGATTTGTCGACAGACGGGAGCGAAGCTGGCAATCCGGGAGCATGAAACAGATACAAATCTCAGAAACATTGAACTGGAGGGTACCTTTGAACAAATTTCTCAGGCTAGTGCTATGGTAAGAGAGTTGATCAACAGCCTTGGTCCAGTAGGTGGCCCTGGGAGAGCTCCTTCAGGTCCTGGAAGAGGTCCGGCTGGCCCTGGCGGCCCCGCCCCTCCTATGAGCAATTACAAGACGAAGCTCTGCGAGAATTTTGCTAAAGGGTCTTGCACTTTCGGGGATAGGTGCCACTTTGCCCATGGGGATGCTGAAATGCGCAAAACAGGAGCGTGACTTTAAGAAGGCAGGTTCTTCTCTGTGTTACCTTGCTTGTGGTCGGTCATGCTGATACATTGTATATCTCAATTTCGGGCTCTAGTTATGAAATGCAACTTTATGAGAGGAACCGAGTATTATCTAGGCATGAATTGATATCTTAGTTCTAGCTTTATTGAGTTGTGTTAGTTGCTTATTATAGCTCTGTTTTCTCTTTACTTTCATTTATTTAATTAATCCCTTCAATATCTTGGTAGTTTTTGATTGTTGTCTGAAGGAATCATTAGATTACATGATCTTGCTCGACTCTTCCCTTTTGCCCCCCTTGCTATATTGCTTCTCGGAGGGCCTTTGAACCATTGGTGATTGTTATCGTGTTCTTTAGCGGGATGTATGTCTCCATTAGTACTTTTGTTTCAAGTTTGTTTTTTCTATCTAACATTAAAACTACTACTTGCATCAAGTTAGTTTGTCATGTTATGTAATAACTTAATTAATTAGCATTTCTTGAAACATACAATAATCAGAAAATATAACAACATGAATAAGAGGGGAAATTAAACCCCTCAAAAACCTACTACCAATTGAAACACCTAAATGTAGTGTCATTAAGGCAACATAGGCTTCAAAAGCCAAATATTTCTAGCTCAATATGATATCCTAACTATAGATTTGGATTCAGGATTTGATGATCGTCGTGAGTTTTGATCACAAATCTTTTTATTTATTGGATTCTCAATAGCAGCTATTGAATTCTGCTTAACCCGGAACTTTTATTGTTCTCCACCAGAGCCTAACTATCGTTACCAGTTACCACCAGTGCTATAGCCCTGGTTAGCTGTTATGAGGGTGTCCAGTGGAACCCGCGGTTGTGTTTGAATAATGTGGCCTCCCGGTGCCCGCGCCCGCGCCATGGTGGAGAGCTGCATTGCGGTCTTGAGTTACTTGCTTGTTCATCTCTGCTTCATAGATCCTTTCATCTTTCTTCTCTGTTGCCATCGCTTTCTCTGTTGGATCATGAGCTTTCATCTTCTCCACCTTAAAAAAGTAAAAACAAACAAATTTAAACGAAATAACTGTAATATTATGGATGGAAAGTGAAAGAAGAACAAAAACCAAAGATCACCTTTTCTTGGACAGTAGCTTTAGTTTTTTCCATGCCAGATTTTGCCGAAGCGGCAACATTTGATGCTTTTTCCTTCAATGACTGCATTTTGTTATTCTAACTGTAAATGTAAAAATACACTTTTTTTAAATGCTCGATTAGTTCATGCATATAACATTATGTTATCGCGATTTAAATATATTTGGCTAATGAGTAACGGTATAACACATGTCTTCATATTGCATCTTACATTATCGTTCTTCACTAACATTTCGACATCTGTTGAGACAGGTGTTAGAGTTCATCGAAGTGTTAGCAAAATGTCTGAAGTAGAGAATTTTTAGGATGAGGAGAAAATTGGGAATTTTTGTGCTCTATAGGTTAAAAACTCTGGCAAGCAACAAATTTCAAGGAGATAAAATAAAAAAACCCACTATTTTAAACAATTGTTCTCCTAACAATGAGATAAGTACAATTAATTATTGTTTGAAAAGCTAATGATTAGAAGAAAAAATCAGAACAAAGGATAATTAAAGCCAAGTATATATATATATAGTTTAAACAAATTTGATTAAGGAACAATATGATAAAAGTTATTTTTGTCTCGAAATAAGTATTACAAATAAAAATTATGTTCATTAAAATTAATAAATATAATATGAAAATTTATTTAATAAAATGTCTCGAGAAAATTAAAAACTACTAAAAAGATGGACATAGAGGAAAAGTCGTATCAATTTTTATCTTCAATTTTTTAAAATAACACTTAACTTGGAATATAGTGGAAAAGCCATATCTTCAATTTTTAGAATTAACACTAACTTGGAAATGGAGAAAGTACTGTTATTCAACTTCTGGGGACCCAAATATGATATTTATAGAATTTTCTAGGGAACTTATACATTTTTGTTTGAACATGCCATATGCCATTTAAATTTCTTAAATGATAAAGTAATATTTTTCATTAATATAGAGCCGCCCCACAAATTTATGAAAAACAATAAAAATTTCATCAATTTTTGTACACTCTCATAAATGGAAGAAATCATAAAAATTCATAAACACCATTGATAAATCACACACCTCTTTAAATTTTTTTGGCCAAAAAATTTAATCAGAATAATATTTTATCTATGTTATTTTATCTTTTTAAAATATTTTTACCCTTTTTAACTTTTTGAAAAAAAAGATGGATTTATTTTAAAATAAAAAAAATATTATGATTTTTTAAAATTTCTGGCAAAATATCCAGAAACCAACAGTAATAACTCTTCATTTTTTTTTTTTTTATATATAACCTCTTCTTAAACTTATCAATTATATTTTATATTTTAAAAAAATTAAAATCATAATATAAAATTACTACTGCGAAACAAAACATGAACATTCTTAATATAGGAAGAGTACCACTTTATTTATTTAATTTGGTGTCAAATCTTAAAAGCCAACACCCACACAAAAAGTGTGAATCACATCCCTCCCCTAATAACAAAAAAAAAAAAAAAAAAAAAAACACCAAAATTAAAACTAGCTTCATTTTCTTTTTTCTTTCTAAAAAGTGGTATGATTGCCAGTGGTGGCACCATAACCAGTTCCAGTTCCAGTTGTAGCAGCTCCTTGTTTTGCAGCTGCATGCTGTGCTTTAGCATCTCTCTTCGCCATCTCCGCCGCTGCAACCCTATCCTCTTTCTTCTCCGTTGCCATCTCTTTCTTCAATGGATCCTTCGTCGTCATCTTCTCAGCCTGCACGAATAGATATATATGAACTCATAACTTTAAAAATATAATAACAAAAAAAAATTGAGCGAGTTATTGACCTATTTATTTATTAGCCATTGGCCAGAAATTTTATAGCTAAATATATATCCTTCAAATATAGAATTTGACATTTATGATGTCCAACACCCTAGGGTGGCTCTAGCTATGCCACTGAGCCAGTAGCTCATTTTAGTCCACAAATATATAGCCTAAATTGATTTATTATAATCATGATAAAAAATAAAAAACCATCAAAGCGAATCAAGTTATGACGCATATTTTAATTTATTTTAACTTAAATAATTTTTAGACGAATCAATAAACCTCACATATCAACTCTGCTCGTCATTCAAATTCAATCCAACTCGCTAAGACCTCTAAACACTTAAAGAACCTATTAAAGGTAAGGAATTGGAAACCTTCTCTTGAACATTGGCTTTGGTTTTCTCCATGCCAGCTTTGGCTGCAGATGCTGCGTCCTTTCCTGTCTGCATTTTTTCTTTTTTCTTCACTAATTGATTAATTCGTTTTTTCTTTTCTTCTTTCTAGAGTCTTTTGTAATTTCGTTTGTTGGGAAAGTTACTGAATAAAGTTTATATAGGAGTTGGATAGGTAACCAAGTGATGCCACGTAAATATTTATAAATATACACGTGGAGAGCTGTGAGATGTAGAATCCTTGAGATCTTGACACGTTTTGTTTTCAGTAGTTAAATAGATAGACATGTTAATTCCTTTTTGGATTTGTATCAACTAGTCCATGCAAAGATGACTTTGAATTCTAATGTACTTTAAAAAAATATGTAATATAATAATGACTTTTTTTCAGAAAAAATGCAGAGTATTTTTCTGTATTTGTTACACAGTTTAAAATTTGAAATGTATTGCATAAAAATGAGAAAATAAGAGAATTGATTGTCTGTATAGTTAACTTTACTATTGAAAATGGAATAATAGAGTTACTACTTTTTCTTTTATATATATATAACGAAAGAATTCACTTTACTATTAAAATATTCTATTATTGCTATGTAGCGGAGCTATGTTAAATCGGACGTTTTTCGCCAAAAAAATTATAATAAGTCAATTTTTATTATATATATATATATATAATATTTTCAACATCCTTAGAATCGATATGGAGACCTATAATAAAGTGACAATGATATGCTCAAAAGTATATACATGGCGCCCAGATTTGAGTCCCTATAGAGTAATAATGCAGACCAGAATCTTAACCTAATTAGTTGATATAAGACTACTCATTCTACGGAAAAGACCTGTCACCTGCGTGTTTATCTCTCTTCTTATAAATATATATTATAAGTAGTCATTGAAAAGCGATATTTTTATCCTTTTGTGGTGTTTTATTTTTAAAAAAATGTCAATAGTGGTATCAAAAGCTTCATTGATTTTAAGGAATCTGTGAAATCTTTCAAAGAACTATCATACCATTTTTAATATGTAAGGGCTACCCATTCTGGCCCGTCAGGGCTACTATTTTCAACCCGTGTTTTTTTCAAACGCACAAGCTTTTCTAAACTAATTTTTAACCAAAAATAATGACAAGCAGCAATCCTCTCTTTGAATATCTCAAAAAATTTCACAGGCGAAAACTATCAAATTTGGTCTATGAGAATAAGACCAGATTTTAAAATCTATGTGATATGTGATGTTGTGAAGGAAGAAAAATCTTTACAACAATATTTTGCAAATCCTATAAAAGTTCATATTAACGCACTTTAAAAAAAAATTCTACACAAGACAATGTCATGGAATGTGTTTTTGAAGCACATCAAAAGAAGAAAAAAAAAAGAAGAAATTTTGCAAGTTCAAAAACAATGAAAAGAATCTAGCATAAACTATCAAAGCAAAAATTGAGGAGGAACATTTTTTCAATTGTAGTAACTAAAGCAAAGAAGAAGTGTTGAAGTTTGCTTTTAGTTACTGCAGTAACTTTTAATAAAATAAGTTGTTTAGTTAAAAATGAATTTGAATTTTGAATTTGAATTAGATTGTTTGAATTGTTGGGGTATTTTAGATTATTTTAAATTTCAAATTATGAAAAAAAGATAAAAAATATATATTATAAGTAGTCTCCTTGTTAGCGATAGAACCAAGTATATTTGAAAAGTAGTAAAAAAATTATATTCTACCCACATTATAAAATAAAGTTCAAAGTTTTATATATCATCAGGTAAACGTAAGTAGTCTCCTTTCTAGGTATCGAACTAGTATCAAGGGTAGTCAAAAAATTACATTACGCGTAAATAAAGTAAAATAGTCTCTCTTTTTTTTTGTTATATGTAAGTTGTTACCTCTTGATAAGAAGAAAAATTCAAATATATAGTTGTATACATGAAGTTGAAAATTACTTAAATTACCTTAAATTGTATGTGTATAAATTACAACTACGATGAATTTTATTCAAATTATAACACTACTACATTCCAAAAAATAAGGATCTGATTGATTCTTTTAATATAAATTTTTGATTTTGCTACTGCTTCTTAATTATAATCTTAAAAATAATTTTTTTAACCTAGTATAAGGTGACTTGATGTGGGATGATGTATATTACTCAAAACTCCTTGAGAGATGAGGAAAAAAAGAGATGGCATGGACAAACTCTTAATACATTACTTATATTTAAAAAAATCCATCTTGTATAAGGAGATTCATTCTAAATAGAAAATCAAATTGAGAATTAGAATCAGAATCGCGCTTGGAGCCTATTGCTAGAACGAACAACACACCAATTAGAATCAGAATCGCGCTTGGAGCCTATTGCTAGAACGAACAACACACCAGCGACGACCAGACTTGACACGGTTTACATAACATGTAGAACTATTAATTTTACAACTCACACGAGAAAAACAACTTCCTAGCTAGGTAATTAAAAGGCAGAATCAGTGGTAGATGATCCATGGCGCCCACCAGTATTAGGGCCTTGAACCGTAGGTCTTCCGCTTCCCGTGGTGGTCCCTGGTAGATACTCGCTCCCCACCAGGCCCGTTGTGGTCCCGGTTTGGTGCTCCGCTGCCAGGCCTCCTGGCATCACACCAGTAGCATGCCCTGCGGTAGTGCCATGTGTCCCAGTAGTGTGACCGAGACCAGTATAACCTGTAGTCGCGCCATGTGTTCCGGTGGTGCCACCACCAGTAGCAGTATAAGCAGTAGTTCCTCCCGTGGCAGCCGCTTGTCTCGAGGCTGAGTTCTGCTCCTGCGCAGCCAGCTTATCCATCTCCGCTTGATGGATTCTCTGCTCCTTTTTCTCTGTTGCCATTTGTCTTTGCACTGGATCACTTGTCGTCAATTTCTCCGCCTGTTCAAACAAAATTTCAATTTAATCCATTATAACATCATATGAGTTATGATGTGAAGCTGATTTTATATTATATGTTTTTTATTTCACTAATGACCAAAAAAGTAACTAAACAAATTATACCCTTACGTAGAGTTTACAAAGGGTACTTTAAACTCTAAATTTTAATCTTGAGAAATTTAAAAAATGGAGTAGAAAAAAACCTTCTCTGTAACAACTGCCTTTGTTTTTTCCATGCCAGACTTAGCTGAAGCGGCAACATTAGCTGCTGTTTGCTTTGCTGCTTCCATCTTCAAATTATTCCTCTTCTGTTTGTTATGTGGATAGATCAATTGGGTCTGATTCGCTTTGAAAATATGATTCGATGGGACTATAATATAAAGTTTCTTGAATATAAATAATGCACAGGACAACGTGGGTGATGCCACGTGGAATTAAAGTGATACGTGGATACATACAAGAGTTGGATGCATGAGATTCAAACACGTGTCAAAATAATAAGAATTGCTTGCGGCTTACGTTAAGTTGTGAGTATTTGGTTTGCGAAGCACATTTTTACTTATTCAATTTAAAATAAAATATTATTATCATCTGCAAGTTGAAAATAACAAGTTGAAAATAATAAGCTGCATCGTGAAGGAAGATGATATCCAAGTGCTCTGTCTTCGAAAGGCACCTAACTCAACGAAGCATGGGCCAGTGTGCGCCACACATGTATCGTGCGGGAGGGGAGAGTACTTGAGATTGATGTAGGACTTGGGTCTATGAATACTCGATGATGGATAACTTTGTTGATTTTGTCCAAAATGAATGTTAAGTCAAGCGGAATTAAAATTTTTATTAAGAATATTTAAAATTTAATATATATATATAAAAATTATTTTTTCTACGAACATGTTAAATTTACCACACTTAATTCACTACATGTTGCTACATATGCCGCTAATGAGGAGCTCTATTCCACTAATTCACATAGACTTCACCAAGCTTCAAGACGTAGATTTTATGAATAATATTATATTAACTACAAGTATTTAACATTACAACTAGTTCTAATCTATATGAAATTGTCTAGCTTACATGGTTTAAGTTTTATGGTCGTAATTATGTTGTAACACATTTTAAATCAAATGGTCATGTTTGTTTTATTAGTACTAATATGAATAATTAGGTGGATTTTACGGGATTTGTTGCATATAGTCACAAATCTAGAGATTCACTCAATTTAAGTTGACAAGTATCGGATGTTGGTCATGTGTCATTCCATTGAAATGTCAATTATTGAATTGACGATTAAAATTTAATAAATTGTTTTAAATTAAATATATTTAAAAAACTATTCATTTTATATACCAAAGCAATATTTGTTACTCCAACATACTTCCTAGAGTTCAAAGAAGTGAAACTCTGATGATAATGTAATTTTTAAACTCTATGAATGATTCATAAAATTCAAATATATACCAAATCAAATTTTAGAAATAAATTTATGGAGTGCATAATTTTTTAAAATTAAAATCCATAAAAGGGCAATTTTGATTTCTGCCCACTACATTTGGATCTCACCAACCCGACCCATTAACAATTGCTCCGAAACCGATCATCTCCTCCTTCCAAATCCCGTTCAACATTTGCTCCGGTCATAGTACTCTTCTCCGATCTCTGCAATTGAGAGGAGCTCAGCCAAAATTCTCTGCACAGTTCCCAAGTAAGTAATCTCTCTCCCAATCTGCTCCTATAAGCATGATCTAGTTTGAAAATCACACTACACATACAGAAATTGTTAGCTCTAAGCAAGACTTTGTGTGCAAGAATTAGCAAAGATCTGATAAAGATCGACCCAAAAAATGTCTTGTTTGGCACTTTCTCTGCAACCCACTAATGGACCTGATATCTTACTCCAAACCCGTGAATGGTTTCCACCATCTCGAGCCCTAATGGCACTTTCAGCTTTTCGCCAGACGCGTCTTGCATTTTCCAAACAACCACAACAACCTACCGCTGACTCATATCCTTCCGATCCTTCTATGTCACTTGGTGATGACCCACTTGCTGCTTCTTCGGGTCAAGTTATTGTTGGGGTTGAATCGAGGTATCGGGTTGTGTATCGTCTTGTGAACTCGATTTATGTGCTTGCTATTACTACTGCTGATGATAATGATAAAGATATGGTTGTTAATAATGTGTTTGAGTGTATTAGTATTGTGAATCAAGCTGTTTCTGTGGTGGTTACTGCGTGTCGTGGTGTAGATGTGACACCGGAGAAGTTAGCTAAGAAATATGCGGAGATTTATATGGCGTTGGATATTGTGTTGAGAGGGGTGAGTAATATTAGGTTGGCGGCTATGTTGGCTTCTATGCACGGGGAGAGTATAGCGAAGATGGTGCATTCGGCTGTTCATACTGAGAATAAGATTAGGGGAGGTGATAGTTGGGTGAATGTGGAGGCGCATTCGTTGGAACAAGAAGGTGGATTGGAGACGTTCTCGAAAGCGTTGTTTGAGTTGCCTCAGGAAACATTGGAGGCGGGTGATGAAGTGGCAGCCACGTTGGCGATTACGGGTGGAGAAAAGGAGGAGGAGAAAATTGAGGAGGTTGAGGTGGAGCAGGATCCATTTGCAGCAAGTGATAAGATTAATCAGCCAGAGTCCTTGATGGGTGGTTTTAAGAAGGACAAGGCTAATGAGAGTTCAGATGTCGCAAAGGCATTGGCAGGGCTTGACGTGACTACCCTGCCACCTGCTGCAGCTAGCCAGTCAACTCACATCGGTGTGGAAGGGTTTGAAGGAGAGTATGGAGGGATAGAGTTTAGTAATGAAGGATCAACACTGCGAGAAGATTTTGAAGGCATCAATGATGCCTGGGGTGGTGGATTAGATGCTTCTGAGTATGTGGGTACGAAAAAGGTGAAGAAAGATCAGGGACTTGGTGGGCTTGAATTACTGGCGACTAGTGAACCACCAAAAGCTGCAGCTGGAGCCACTGCTGAGGGTGCTGGGAAGAATCTTGAGGATATTTTGGTGAAGAAAATGAATGGTCCAGAAATGTTTATTACTGAGGAGATCAGTGCCGAGTTCAGAGAATCATTGCTTGCTAGAGTTGGTTTGATGGGCATTGTTTACTTAAGAACCCTGCCGCCAAAGTCTTCCGATGATAAGGAAACTGAGTTTTCTTTCAAGGTTGAAGACACTGCTGCTGTTAAAAGGTTTGTCATGCAAAATTCTCGTGTGAGCTGCCTTGGGAATGGTCTGTTTCATGTGAAGACAGCACCATCAAATGAGCCTATACCAATTATTAAGTACAGTTTGCTACCACGTTTAACTCCGTTGCCTTTGAGGATTCGACTTGTTAAGCGTCTTAGTGGGACATTACTTTCTGTAATGCTGCAGTACGTTGCAAATCCTGATATTCCAGTTCCATTAACCAATGTGACCTTTGTCCTGAAATTGCCAGTGGACCCAACATTATTGAAAGTTTCACCTAAAGCTGTGTTGAACCGCTCTCAGAGAGAACTGAAATGGCATGTTGATGAGATTCCACTCAAGGCTCATCCTGTCAAATTGAAGGCGAGGTTTCCCATTGATATTAATGATGATGATGATGTGGTAGAGCTAGAGCTTTTTGGTTATGTAAAGTTTTCATCCCAAGGAACTAGATCTTTGTCTGGCATTTCTCTGCAGCCGGCTTTAGAGGGCAAGACTGATTTTTATGAGGTTGATCACAGGTATTCAAGTGGAGTTTACACATGCAACTAAGCATCAATGACTTCTTTTGTTGGTTTGAAAATTGTGTGTCTTTGTGCTTTCTATATTTTAACATGGTATGAGTTATCAAAGTATTTGCAGCTTTCTTTGAATGTACTAGCATGTAATTTAGATGATCTGGTTGTTGAGGAATTTTGTTTAAATCTTTCCAGTCTCTCTCTTTATGTAATGGGACAAAAGATTTTTTATATCTGATATATCTTGTCTAAATAAAGTCTTTTTATTTTTGGATCCTGACATCTAACATCATTTAGAGTAATATTATCTTGAAAAGCTAGTCTTTGTATGAATTTTAACCCAAGTATTCTCTCTAACATCATTTAGAGCCCCCCTCCCCCCCCCCCCCAAAAAAAAAAAAAAGAAAAATAAAGAGAGGAAGAAGATGTATCTCCATATGCCCATACATGTGTATAAGTACATAACACATACATATATACACATGCACAGTTCACACTTCACACTTCACACACACTCCCTTCCTCTGTTTCCTTTTTCCCTTTTTTGTTGATGTCACATAAAAGTGTCTTGATAAATATAAATTTGAAGATATTTATATTGCCTTTTTTAAATTTTGGGTTTGATCCTTTTATGTGTCAAAAATGAATCTGAACTGCAAACCAGCTATAACTATTTTTTTGGGGGTGGAATATTTTATCTTTAGTAAAATAAAGTACACAGGGAAGAGGACATAAATCTTAGTCAGATCCTAACTGTAGGGTGAACAGGCTCACACTTTTTAAATTGATCTTAAGCAGAAGACTATAATTGCATGGTGCTATACAGTGTCAGATCTAGATATTGCTAGTCTTCTTAGTTCTGAATGCTGGACACCTATCCATTCTAATGAAGCCTATAAGTTCCATTGGTAGCTCCTCTTGAGTCTTGACTAGTGAAGATGATCATATCATACGTATTCTGTCCAAGTCCATCCAGGTAATCAGCAGGTTTATTCCCTTCTCGCAGGAAAAAATAAAGTGATGCATAATGTTATGTAGATCTTACATAGAAATGTGAAGCGATGAAACAACTGGTGGAGCTTTTGTAGGTTGTGCAGCCTCTGGCTGTTTATTCAATCAATGGATAAATTACGTCCCAATTTCAAACTTGTTGACCAAATAAAAGATTAAGTTTTTTTTTTTGATGTAGATAGAAGCCTTTTGTTGCTTGATGTAATTTAATCCCTCTTTACTCCAGTCCTGTCATATTAGCTTTAGTTGTGAGTGGTTTTATATGTTTTCTCCATATCTGAGCTGAAATGCAATAACTTCTTAGACTTTATCGCTGTTTCTGGAACTAAGTAGAGAACGGGTGGTGTCAAGTGCGCAGAGAAGAGGAGGATACATATGATCAAGTGGGCAGATGTGACCAAGTCTAAGAAAATAGAGGATTAGGGATAAAGAACTTAATGCTACATAACCAGAGTCTTATGTTTAAATTGTGATATAGATTCAATAATGACTGGGAGAAACAGTGGAAAAAAGTAGTGAGAGCCTAGTATGGAATACTGATGGCTTGAGTTGAGCTTAAACGAAACAGTGAAGATTCATATAGCCAACCCCAACTTGTTTGGGACTGGCATTGTTGTTGACGTAGATGTAGTAGTATTAGAAGATCGTAGTTGTAGCCTCACACGGAATGGAATGGAATGGAAAATCACTGGTGCATTTAGAAGATCGTATCTGTTCAAGTGCTGGCAATGTGGGAACAGATTAGTAATCTGTGGGAAGACTTTGTAGAAAATTAAGGTGGGTAATGGGTTGAAAACTAGACTATGTCAGGATAAATGGATGGAAAAATAGATCCCCCCTTAAGGAGCTCTATCAAGATCTACATGAGCTGGTGATCAATAAAGAGTGCACCCTGGCAGTCTGCTTACTGGATACAACTGGAATCTGCATCCAAGGAGGAACTTTCAGGATCGAGAATTCGTAAATGCTCTCTTCTCAGACCATCAAAATAGATGGAATTTTCTTGGTTAAGTCAAGTTACGACTGGTTACTAAACAAAGAGATGGAGAGATATCCCAGATGCCATGGATAGTAACATGAAGATGCAAGTCTCCTGAAAAGTGACTCTGGGGAAAGCTGTTCATGAAGCTTGCTTGACACATGATAATCTTCAAAAGGGGAATCCCATCAACTTTTGTAACAGATTAATACAAACTTGGTGCTACTGTAACAAAATTGTTTTTTGCTTTTTAAGAATATTATAGGTAGGACATCAAGCACACTGACCCAACTTGTTTGGGACTGAGATGTTGTTTTTATGTCAAGCAACCTCATGTTCGACCGAATCATGACTAGAGCTTATGTCAAGCTGAATAGCAGATTCTATTGATGGATTTTGAATTATTAGTGGAATGTGCCCAGAGAGACAGTATACTTATTTGATGAAATAACCTTTGCTTTAACGACTCAGTTATTATTACCTGCTGATTCTCTTGCTTTACTTATCATATTATTTATTGTTGCTATTGTTTCTTTTCCGCATATTTTCATCATGGTTTCTCCACTAGTGTATTTCCTTTCCATACTTGATTTTGATATGTTTTACTTGAGTCGAGAGAAAACCTTTTACACTTCCTAATAATTTTGAAGTCTTTCAAAAGCCAATGGGCATAACAGAAAGTTATATGCTGTTGTAATATGTGACTTGCAAATTCTGGATCAAGAATAACCCTTTCTTATTCCAAGATTATATCCTTTGAATCGGATTATTAAGTGCTAATAATCTTCACATTGAAATGTCGTTTAAGATTTTGACATACCCATTAAGAAAATCATTTAATCATAAAAGGTTGTTTGATTGAATTACCTTCTACTATCATTTTTCAAAAAATGAGTAAATAACAGTTGAGACTCATAAGAGAATTTTATATCTCATTTATTAAACTAATAATAGTAGAATTTAGACAAATAACTAATGCCTTGTTGATTCTAAAACACTTTTGTAAAATTTTTAGACGAGATTTATTATTTTCGTTTAAAATTGGACCAATGGCCAGATATTAGCAGTTAAATCCCATCACAGCATAGTTGGAGACTAGAAAATAGCAATTTTTAGAACAAGCAAGAAATCTTGAAAAGGCAATCATGTATAAATCTTGAAACAGAATGTATTTATGGCCTTAAATTGACAGAACAAACAATTAGGAGGTAGTTTCCTCAGCATGTCTTTTGGATGGTGGTGGCCTAATAGAGTCTGGACTGTATTATATCAAAATGTAAAACGAGGTGAAAATGGGAGATGAGAAACTTCCCACATCCAGTGTCACTACCCTAGAAAAGAACAACTTGTTATGGCATGTCATCGAGTTCTTCCTCACCACCAGCCTGTTGCTGAATATTGAATTTTGATCGTCGAGGAGCAGCGTCTACAAATCCTCGAACTGACATTCCAGCCACAGATAATTCTCTATTCAGCATGTTGTGATCTATAAAGATGACCACCACTGTTATATCATCATGATAGTTCCTCCTCTCATTTCTGCCAACCCTCTTAAGGTCATCATACTTCATGTTTGCACGTCTTGCCGCCTCATCCAGGGCTGATACAAGTAGTCTTCTAGCTATGCCCTGATATTGGATAAACAAAATAAGTTTAAACATGACATGACATGACATAAATGTCAGTGGCAGAATAACAGATACCTGTTTAGGGTAGGTATGCACAATTTCTACAGCCTTTTCATTGGTTAAGAGATCCCACAGCCCATCAGAAGCAAATATAACAAATTTATCAACTGCTTGTAAGTTTCTTGAAGATACAGCTGGATCAGCTCTTAGTACTGGCCGCGTAATAGGTTCATTAAGGTGGAATTTTGGGAAATTTGTACCAAGAGCAAATTCTGGCTGCTTCAGATATGCATCTCCAAGTGCTCTAGTTATCTAAAAGATAAAGGAAAATCAGCATCTGGACTGTCATGAACATAACAAGTTTGTGTGTATTTAAAAGCAAACCTGTATAATGCCTCTAACACGCCATGCTCCTTTGTCATAAACCACAATGTTTGGATCGTCAGAGTGCAAAGCATGCAGTTCATTCCTGATCGCCACGTTACTGGCATTATGATCATTAGTCAATTGCAGAGCAACAATCCTATTGGGTCTTTCTATATGATTATGACCTAATACTGCTCTAGAGTCCCCCAGGTTAGCAACATATAATGTCCCATTCCAGATAACACCAACCAGACAGCAGCACCCCTTTGACGCAATCAATGGGTCAGCTTCAAATCTCTCCCTCACATAATCAAGGAAGGCTTGTTCAGTTGCAGCGAAGGCATTATTAAGGACTTCTTCATCTATTGTTCCCCTTTCTCGAGCAAACCCTGTAAAAAAAAACTAGTGTGTTTAGCTGCTTAGCCTGGAAATTCTCAAGACTTCCTCTATGTCACTCTGAAGAAGAAACTAAAACCAGTAGGTCTACGGCAACATGCACATGTAACATAATCAAGAAGATCACTATGTATATCATTTCTTCCAAAACTTGAAATCATAAATTCCTGTTATGAGGAGGTGTGTTTACGCATACCATACCCCTACCTTGGGAGGTAGAGAGGATGTTTACGATGGACCCTCGGCTCAAGAAAAAACTAACAAAGCAGTCCGGGTAAAGGAATACCATAAATGAAGAAGCCACGACAAGATACTAAAAATATGCTGCAAAAAACGAACAGTATCTACAACCAAATAATAATACAATCGAAGTACAAGAAATAACAAATAGTAATAGAAATTCATGTCCTCCTATCTAAGGACATGTCCTCCTACGAGAGTAAAATTTACAATGCAAAGGAAACAAGGAAAAAACACCATTGTTATATTAACAAGGAAATAAAGAAAGTTGATCTCACTTATTAAATTCCGGCTAAGGTGATCACAGGCAAATCTTGAAGCATCAAGGCCACCATGGCCATCATAAACCCCAACAAAGGTACCTTGACGACCTGGTTCAACGTGGCCATAATCTTCACATACTGGATTACCCTGTACCATAGCAAAAGAGAACTTCCCACATGAATGTTTCTCAAGGTCTTTATACCATAGCAATGGGTAATCTTCACCCCTGCTTGAAGGGAGATATCGACTTAAAGGTTGGCAACAAGCTAATACAATCCTTTCCAGCCAACGAAACATCCTTCTTAAACTCAAAATGTACAGCTCGAAAATGTAGAAATGTACCCCAAAACTCCAATATTTCAACACTAGCAGAAAAACCCAAATTCAATTTCCCTGAATTCCGAACAAACAACACTAAAACAGAGTAGAAGTTCGTGAACACTAAACCCAGAAACCAGAAATGCCCAGAAACAGAAAATTCAACAACATCAACACCATAAAGGGTTGAAAGAAAACACAACAGAGATACCCAAACGAAGTAGAAGAACTGCAACTGACTAAGAAATGATCAATGTAGCTTGAAAAATGAAGTAGGAGAAGAGATCATTCTCTTTGAACTGAATGCAGTTATTGAGAGAGAATTGCAACAGAAAATAAGCGATTCTTGAAGAGATATATAGAAGTTTTTTATTGAAGAGATAGGTGGTAAAGTTAGTTAGGGATGATCAGATTCTGTTAAGATCAGTAACTGACAAAGTGATGAGCTGGACATTGTGACTCATTTTTACACTGAATGAAAAATATTTGATTCCCTTTCTTCTCTCTGAGTTACTCTAAAGGTTTCTGCCATTGATGTAGCTTGAAATACCATTATTTTGTTAAGTTCAAATGCTTACAGAACATGTAAATTTGGCATAGGAGAGAAGGCCAGGCATGATTTTCATTGTTCATGGAATTCATGGATTCTCAAAAGACCTGAATCTCATCAACTTTTGTAACTTAGTTATTATTACCCTGCTGATTCTTTTGCTTTAGTTATCATATTATTTGTTGTTGCTATTGTTTCTTTTTCGCATTATTTTCAGCCTGGTTTCTTTGCTACTGTATTTCCTTCCCATTCTTGATTATGATATGCTATCGGAAATCGCCTGTCTATCCCTAAAAGGTAGGGGTAAGGCTGTGTACTCACAATCCTCCTCAAACTACACTTGTGGGATTACACTCACTATGTTGTTGTTTATCGACTCACTGAGAACAAACCGTCTATACTATATGAGTCAGTTGAATTGGGTTATTCGCATTAATTTTGACATGTGATATATCCATTAAGAAAAATCATTTAATAGTATTAATCATAAAAGGTTGTTTGATTAAATTACCTCCTATCATTTTTCAAAAAATTGAGTAAATAACTATTCGAGACTCTTTACAGAATTTTATATCTCATTTATTGAACCAATAGTAGAATTTAGACAAATATGGCACTCCCTTCTTGGTTCTAAAACACTTTTGTAGAATTTAGAAAAAAGATTTATTTTCACCGAATTTCATTCCATGTTTGCATAGTTTTAGACAAGGGCACAAGAAAATTGATGGTTTTGTAGCCTCTCAACTACATTATAAGCACCGTCAGAAGAGGATATAAAATATAAAGGTAAAACATATGAAGAAGCCAAATGGATTCTATAACATTTACGATATACACATAAAAATAATTTGATGTAATTTTCCGACAAAGGGGTTAAGATGAAACTCTATCCTTGCACTCCCCTAGCTCTGCGTGTTTGTGAGAGAGAGAGAGAGATAGAGACAATTTTTAGAACAAGCAAGAAATCTTCAAAAGGCAAGAATGTGTATACATCTTGAAACAGAATGTATGTTTTTTTTCCGATCAGAATGCCAACTTTTATGGGCTTACATTGACAGATATTGTGGTAAACAAACAATAGGAGGGAGTTTCCTCAGCATGTCTTTGTACATTCAAAGATTTGGATGGTGGTGGCATATGGGTAACCTAATAGTCTTGCTTGTTCATCTGGACTGTATATCAAAATGTATATTGGTAAAACGAGGCAAAAATGGGAGATCAGGAACTTCCCACATCCAGGCTTCCCTAGAAAAGAACAAGTGCCAACAACTTGTTATACTGTCTCTGTGAGTTCAGTGTCTGTGAGTTCAGTGTCTGTGGGTTCAGTCTCTGTGGGTTCGGTCTCTGTGGGTTCGGTCTCTGTGGGTTCGGACTCTGTAGCAACCTCTTGCACTATATTGAAATCTGATGGTCGATGAGTGTCTACAAATCCTCGAACTGACATTCCAGGCACAGTTAATTCGTCATCCAGCATCTCGTGATCTATAAAGATGACCACGACTGTTATATCATCATGAAAGGCCCTCCTGACACCTTTGTCATAATTCATAAGGTCACCGTACTTCAACTTTCTTGCACGTGCCGCCACATTCATGGCTGATAGAACAAGTCTTCTAGCTATGCCCTGATATTGGATAAACAAAATAAGTTTAACCATATAAACATGACATTTAGATCAAATAAATGTCAGTGTCAGAATAACAGATACCTGTCTAGGGTAGGCATGCACAATTTGTACAGCCTTTTCATTGCTTAAGAGATCCCACAGCCCATCAGAAGCAAATATAACAAATCTATCGCATGGTTGTAAGTTTCTTGAATAGACAGATGGATCAGCTCTTAGTACTGGCCGCCTAAGAGGTTCAATTGCACCAAGAGCAAATTCTGGCTTCTTCAGAAATGCATCTCCAATTGCTCTAGATACCTAAAAGATGCAGAAACAAACATAAAAGGAAACACCTATATTAAAAGGCAAATTAAAAGGCCGAGGCAGATATAGTTCTATTCAGTATATTTGGATGTACTTAACAGATATAATGGCAGATTACTTAACAGATTTTTGTTTCAGAGGTGTCCAAAAGCATATTTGAGGTTAAAAATGTCTTGTTCTTGGATAAAGCCACTGAATGTGACAAGAAACTAGAATTAAGAGCCTGAAAAATACTATGCAAATTTAGTTTAAGCTCACTAATCTTTTGATAACATTAAGGACTATGATGGAAACTAGATTGCTTTTGATTAAAAAGAATGAGCATCTGTCATGAGATATCAGAATATAAAATTCAAAATGATACATAACATAACAAGTTTGTGTTCAATATTAGTATTT
>JAJONR010011059.1:0-14102 GCA_029582245.1 Solanum etuberosum | reverse complement strand
ATTTGGTAAGGAAAAGACCAAAGTACCCCTTACTATTTTCGGGTAACTTTCCTTAACTGGACAGCCTGACTTCAAAAGGGCATAACTCACTCATCCGACCTCAAAACTTAGAAAACTCGGTGGCGTTGGAAAGATAATTCAAAGATCTTTCATTAGCTATCTTGTAGCCCACCTAACTCATCCAGTACTGAGAGTTATGGTCATTTAAAGTTGACCCAAAACTCTTAACTTAAGCATAACTTGCAAAATTCAGATTTTGCTATTTCCAATTTAGTTCTTTTTGGAACTCAAGGTGCTACATCTAGTGACCTTAACACTTAAGAAATTTTAAATTCCTCGGTAAAATCCTACTCACAACGAAGGATGGTTCAAGTCTTAGCTCAAAAAAATTTTGGGGTGTTACAAGTTTCTACTGGCGCTTGTGTTTTTGCATGTTATGTAAATTATTCAAACACACAAAAGCCAACAAATTCTAGTATAAAAGAACTCACAAATTGAAGGAAATGATAGAATCTCACGTCTCAGTGGCACTTCAAATAAGAATTTAACTTGCATACACTCGCAATGGAAACAAGTCTTACATTATCTGTGTATTTTACTGGCAATTAGTACACGATATAGTTAGATTTTTTTACAAGTTACTTTAATTTGATCAGTCAAATAATAATTGTAGGCAACTAATGATTACACAAATCAAAGAATAATTGTAGGCAAATCAAAGAGGAATTTTAAACGAAGACTTCACTTTTAGTCTTAAGTTCACATCTAAAAACAGTATTTTCGTTTTTTTTTTTTTTTTCTCCAAATAACTTTGGTCCAAGACAATAATTTATGAATTGCTTCTTTCTGCGTTTGTCCAAACTTGCAGAAAAAAATTGAAATTATTAAAGAATTTCTACAACACAAGTAAGAAGTAATTACTCATAAAGAAGAGTGTCAGAACTAGGACTTCTCTTCTACTCTAATACCATGATATAAAATTGTTGTTGAATCAAAATCAATCCGAATATGTAATTAAGGAAATTACTGATACAAATACAAAGTCTCTTGGCAAAAACAACAGTTGGGTTCACGTGAATCCATGGATTATAATATCAATATGCCTCTGTTTGTTACCTCCATCATGAGCATCTTACTCTACAGGGGTGCTAGGGCTTGATTAATAAGGTAACAAAGCGGCCTGACAAAACGTAATAGGCTACTACTCTAGGCTCACGTCGTTTCTTCAAGATCCGCCCCTTCTTTCAAAAATCAACAAACAATGGTATAGGTATTAGGTCATGTTCGAACTAACATGGACTATTCCTAGCTATCTTTGGATTCATAGACATCACTAGCTTCTGCAATTACCCCAAAATCATGGTTCACCCTTCCGAGTCATCAGCAGCTTCAGATTTGTCGCCATCATTAGCTTCAGATTTGTTGCCAACAATAGCTTCAGATTCGTCACTTTCGGTAGTGCCTTCACTAGCATTTTGTTCTTGGGAGCAGAGAATAGTGATTCTTCAGATTTCCAATTGAAAATACTGTACAAGGATGTTGGTTCAATTGACGAACATAAATAAGTATCTGAATATTACTATTACTACTAAGTCAAGACAGAAAGAGAGCACTAGAGTTAATTAGTTATACAATTAGTGGCACAAGACAAACCTTAGAATTGAACATTTGTTGTATACATTTATTCAGATCATCTACTTCCACCCTGTCATCGTAGTTCACCCATTCAAGACTCGGTGTACTCACAGATACTCCCTGTTGGACAAACGTCTTCATTTCAGGGCAGTCATCAATCTTCACTTCTCTGAGAAATGGAAATTCAAGAGAACGCTTTGTCAGAAAGAAATGCCCCAGCTTAGGCAGTCCTTCAAGCTGAAACTCTTCCAACAGGGGAAATAAGGGCTCATTAGTCATGATTTCTTCTCCTTGTTGTTCCTCTTCTGTGATCACTTCTTCCATTGACACACAATTTTCTATCCATAGTATTCGTAGATTCTGAGCACCTCTGGTCACTGATGGAGACATCAAGTTTCTCAATTTTCTACAATTTTTTACTTCTAATGTTTCAAGTTTGCTGAAGTAGGCAGTTGGAAGTTGGTGAGAGCATAGAGCACTTATGTTAGAACTATAGATGTCTAGCTCTTTCAGGTTGAGACAAGAAACCTGCAAACATTCAAGTATCAAACTTGGAGCTACGTAACCCCCCTAATCCGTCCATAATTTTATGGGTTGAACTCAAGATAATTTAAATTGGGTTCAAACTCAATTCATTCAAGCCTTAATACATTTCAAATTGAGGTTATAAAAGTTAAATAACGATATGTTAAAGTTATTGAGATTAAACGGGTTAAATTGTGTGGGTCATAACCCAACCCGATTTATAGCCCATTTGAGCTCAACCCATATGACCCGAAAGTAAACTTGAGGGGTCATTAAAAAAAAGTCTTAAATTTGTTCTTACTTTTTTCTTCTTTTTCCATATCTATTTATTTTCACACTACAAAAATGAAATAAGATCAAGAAATTCAAATAATGATAAACAAATTGATCTATAAGAGAAATATTTAAAACTTAAATTAGCCCTCTGAATAACAACTGAAAAAGTAAGCTGGTTTCATGATAAGAAGCAAACCTTTTCATGAAAAAGAGGATTTGAGTAAGTGATGTAGTTGTTGGCTGTGGGCCAGAAATTTTGGAACTTAGGTAACTCATCGAAGATCATTTTCCGTAACTGAGGGAACTCAATGGCCTCAATAGTGTCACTGCAAAAGTGAGTCAGGCATTTCAGATATTGAAGCTCCAACTCATATAAATTGGGGAACCTGATTATTTCATGTATCCTCCTAGAGATCTTCAGTAAATGTGTCACTAAATCACATCTAGCGAGGTGGAGACATTTCGCGTTCTGAAGTTTATTCAGTTGCAACTCAGTTAACATATTATTAGAGCCCTTTCTGGTTGAATGTATGAATTCACTCTCCTTCAACAGGTGGCAGATCCAATTACCCAATGGCCTGGTCTCCGTGACCTCTAAAGTAATATTCCTGTCGTAACTGTAATCATCCACGATTGAACTCCACATGTCACCCACTGTAAGATTGTACCGTGTCAACTTGGAGGAAAGGCCCAAGTTACTGTAGATAACATCTTCAGCACATATACTTAATGTCAGTGCGGTCAATCTCGATAAGGATTCCAGTTCACTCAAGGTGGAGTAACTACAATATTCTACTACAAACATATGTAGTTCCTCCAATTGAACTAGCCTTGATAAGACACCTGCTGAAATCTTTTCAATTGTTTTACACTCATTCCGCAACACCAACATAATTAGATTGGTTAATTTTCCAACCTCCACTGGCACCTCCACTAACCGAGAATCTCTTATGCTGAGAATTTCTAAAGTGACAAGTTTCCCAATAATGGATATGTCATCTAACCTTAGATTACTCAGACACAAAGTCCTCAAACTTGACAACCTCTGAATGGATGCTGGCAAAGGCAGAATGGAGTGCTGCATATATCCACTCAGGCTTAAGACACTAAGTTTATCCATTCCATCAAAAAAATCATCTTGTAATTTGAATGAATCTTCAAACCGGAGTTTCAACATTAAAAGCATTAGTTTTGGGCAAAATATTGGTCTAGGATGCTCATCAAATTTATTTGCAACAATTGACATGTGACTGAAATGCTCATAAGAAGTTCTTCTTGGGAACTCTTCCGAGTTAACAAGGTGACTTACCATAAAATTATGCTCTCCCTCAGACGCAATACTTATAGCCACATCACGGACCATATCATACATTTTGACATAATTTTTGTCTGAACCTTGGGCTAACAAGAAACAATCTTTCAATGTTTCTAACAGAAGACACACAGTATTTCTTGCATGTTCTAAATTTCTGATTTTTGAAAAGATGCAAAGACCCCTTCTGTATCTTAGTAATTCTTCAGGACAAATATCACTATCTTCCTCGAACAAGGAACAAAGCAAAAAGAGGTTCTTGGCTTCATTACTTTTCAAGAAATCATAGCTTAGCCTTAGAGGTTTATACAACTCTGTGGGCACTTCAGGAATAATTCTTGTTTCTGCACTTCGTAATTTTTCAAGGGCACAGTCCCATGAAGGCTAGGTTTTAATATTTTTCAGTGCTCTTGCAACTGTAATAATTGCAATTGGCTGCCCCTTGCATTCTTTGGCAACCTCTTTTGCAATGTCAAGTAGAGAAGGATTGTCGACAAAACTACCGACTTTCTGCTTGAAAAGGATCCAAGCTTCCTCTTCAGATAACATTCCAACTTCCATGATCTTCTAAGCTCCCATTGCTTCACAAACAGATCGGAGACGCGTTGTGAATATCACTTTGCACTGATGTTTGTGGTTTCTTCCACTTGGAATTCCAAGTCTCTTTAGATCAAGATCCTTCCAAACATCATCCAAGATTATAAGGATGCGGCTGTTCTGATCCATTAACTTTGTACGCAGCCGATCTCCACGACTTAACATATCATCCCCTTCTAATATCAGTCCGACTCCTCTTGCGATCTCACCCTGAATTCTTTTAGGGTCTGATTGTTGACTGAAAATTACCATGACAACATCATTGAACATCATTTCTTGTTTCGCCTTTTGTCTGATTTTGTCAGCCAATGTTGTCTTACCAACACCACCCATACCACATATCCCAATCATAGTAAAGCTACCATGACCTCATCCTCTCGCAATTTTCTAGAGTCAAACACCTCACCATTGTTACTAGGTATAGCCTCACTTTGAACTGGACGATCAAAGGAGAAAGCATTTGGATTGGTGCCTTCACTTTGAAGTTGAATCAACTCCAGTGTAATTTTCTTAGCTCTTCTGCTCAGGGAGTAATGTGACTTCAAGTTTGGACACCAACCATAAAAGCAACCCCTTTCAACCTCAGCTCTACCTTGCCTTACAGCTTCTACATGTTCACTAGTGGTATCAACACTAGTTAACCAAGCTTCGCCATTGTGTGAAATGCATTGTAAGTTTCTCCGGGCAACTTCCGCTCTTTCCTGCACCTCACTTTTGATATTCTTCAGCTTCTCACATTCTTTATCCATACATCTGATGTTGCTCTTGTAGTAAACTAAATATCCAATCCCTCGTGCAACTGGCTGCATCAAGCAGTCTGTTACCTTTTCCACAAATATAGATAAGAATTCCATATCTGATTGTAGTAACCAGTTCAGTTGCTAGTATAGTTTAGTAATAAACCTTTTCTCCACTCTCAAGTCTGAACTCTGCTATATATATATTTTGGCTAGTTTTCTGTTAAATGAAAGCTTAACAAACAGAGCAACAATGGAGAATTTGTTTAATGACGATGGAAACTAAAAAAGTAGTAGGGTCAAAATGACAGTATTATTAAAGTGGTAGTTTTTGATTAGATAACATTTCAAAATATCTGATTCCATATGGCAGTCAAGGAAATGTAGATAAAAAGTAAAAGTATATGTTTGCTTTTGGAATTTTCTCTCCAATTGATTAAGTGAGTCATGTTGAAGCTCTTGTTCTCTACTATTGAAGTGAAAACAACTTTTTTGTTATTTTTCAAATTATCGGAAATTTTGAAATTCAACTTGAAGTTGAATTTTAGAGTGAGTTTTATGGTCAATGTGTTTTCCGGAGTTGAACTCTGAAAAAAAGTGAAAAAATTTCATGGCCAAAAAAGCCCCTATTCTCACTTTTATGTGCTTTCCTTCCTCTGTTTTTTTACCCTTTCTCATTTGTTAATATTGTTTTTGTGGATAATAATATTAGTGTATCTCTAACTTTGAGATAGTGGTAAAGTTTGTGTACACTATACCCTCCTTAGACTCCACCATGTGGACTACACTGGATATGTTATTGATTTCAAATAGATTTATCCTCAATAATTGAAATATAGAAATAATTTCACAATATTCTTCACGTGTCAGAATATCAGATTTAAAAATGTACAATTAGTAAAGCACCCAATATAATTCAGGTGTTTAATCAAAAGATGAATACTTTTTTCTAAGTGGTGGTCCCTTTTAACCTGTTGTTAATTGGGCTTGGGTCCCAAATCAACCTTTGTGAGCTGCATTCCAGTTCTATTGCTTTTTTTCCGCCCAATAAATAATTGGTTGTGTGACATTGGGCTAGAGCTTGTTCATAACACAAAAGCTAGTGGGTGAGCGTGAACTTGAAACGAGTACTTATTACTTTCCTAGCTTCTGATTCATGGAATACAACACTCTAGCTTCTGCCATCACTAGTGTCTTCATACTGAGAGCAGAGAATAGAAGTGTGTTATACTTATGCATAAAATTGAGGCAAAAGGGTCTGATGGACCCTCGTACTTATATGAGTTTGTATTCTGAATCCTTCTACTTAACCCTTTGTCAATTGAACCCTTAAACTCAAATAAAATGAAAATTTTAAACCCCTTTGACCATTAACCGAGCTTATGTGGCATTTTTTTTGCTGACTCACTTAGAGTGTGTGGTATCACACTCATAAAGCGAGTGAAGCAAAGAATTTACTTTTAAAAAAATTAAATAACAAAAAGAAAAAAAAAACAAAAGTTGCCTTCCGCTGCTATATCTCCGCCTAATTTGTCTTTTGAACTTCCATCGACGGCTGGGTGTTTTAGTGGGTTTTAGCACGTAAATGAAAGTTTCAGATGGTGAAAGAGAGTTCGTCGTCAACGATATCATTTTTGGTGGTGATTTTGCTCTGATAGTTATGGGTCTTCCATGGTGGATTGGTGGTTATGTGGTGGTTTGAGTGATGAACAATGAAGAGAAATTGAGAGGAGAGCAAATGGAAATTTGTTTTCAGCGTTGAGCTCTGTTTTTTACTATGTATGCTCTTTTTCTTCGAGGAAGCCCTCAAAAATTTGTCACAAGATCTCAGATCCAAAAGATGTAGTCAGTTCAAATTAGTAGTTACTGTCAATTATCAGATGTAATATCATATAGGTAAACCAATAAATAATGTGAAAACTCTCTCCTTGTGATTTTAGAGCTTCATAGTTGAATCTCGAAGAAGAAAAAACTTAGGAACGTAGATAGTAGAGATGGTGAATTGAGGTTAACGTGGTTCTTGGTTTGGGAAGGTGGGGAATAAGAGAGAAATAACAATTTTAATATTTTTTTAAAAAATAGAAAACTTATTATTATTTTTTCTTTAATTTTACTTTTTTGGTTAATAATTAAAATAGTTATGAAAATAATAATGACATGGCATTAAAATATGTGACATGGATGTGACGTGTCATTAATTAAAGGGAGAGTGAGGTACACACATAATTGGAGGGGTTTAAAAGTCTCATTTTAATTGAGTTTAAAGGCTCAGTTAACAAAGAGTTAGGTAAATGGGTTCAGAATACAAACTCATACAAGTATAAGGGTCCATCAGACCATTTTGCTTAAAATTAACCAAAAGATCAAGGCAGAGGGTACATCTTAATTACAAAATGGATATGTTTTCATGTTGGGTCTACTTGTTAAAATGACATAAGCAATTATTTTTTCCTAACAATAGATAAAAGTGAAGACTCAGGGATGTGCAAGCAATTAAACTGGATAGTTCTAAAATCTCATACATATAACTCAATTCTTCAAGAACTGAAACCAACATATTTCAAATTCAAAACTAATTTGGATTTGTACGATAATTTATATTTTTTTGTTGGTTCTATTTATTATAACAATCCTAACAGCTCCTACTTTTTCTTCTCTCATGGCAGATGAAGGTGGAGATACAGATATGTACACCATTAAACTACAGTATAAGGGTCGGTGGGTGTTTGAACTAGAAATGAACTATGTTAGTGGACAAATAGCTTATTATGACTATTGCAAGGGAGAAGAAAATTCTTTCATTCAGATGAGGCAGTGTATGAAAAACCTGAAAGTCAATGATAGAAAAGTAAAATTTTGATTTAAATTTGGACCTTATTTTGAGACAGGTATAAGACTTTTATCAACTGATTTAGATATATATATATATATATATATATATATATACATATATAACATTTTTTATGAAATTCCTGAGAATAAAGAGGTGGAGATATTTGTCGAGCACACAAATGAGGATCAATGGAACTATGATGTGGTTGATTACGAGGGTAACCCAGTACTACATGATGAAATAGGCTTGGTAGATGTGGATGTAATCGAGAAAAGTGATGAGAGTGATTCGACAACTGAAGAATGTGAGTCATTTCATGATTCTGATTATTCCTTAGAAGAAGACATATTTTTTGATAAATTTATCGATTCTACCGTAGAGTGGGTTGGTGTTACTGAAAAAGTAGAGATAATCAAGTCAAAGGAAAAAATGTTGAGCATGGATATGTTGCCTATGTTTTCCAGTGAGACTCAAGAAGATGACTTTGCTACATCAGATGAGGAATTGATGACTTTACATGGAGATTCTGACGATGAAAATCGTAAAAGATCCATTCTTTTTAATCCAACTAAGGATTTGGAGGATCCAAAATTAAGTTTGCACTTCATATGATTTTCAGTAATAGCAAAGAATTCAAATGGGCAGTTGAGGTACATGTTGTGATCAAAAAAAGGATATCAGATTTAAAAAGAATAAAAGTATGAGGTCTAGGGCAACTTGTAAGGTGTCAAGTTGCAAATGGTTCATATTCGCATCTAAGGGTAATCAAGATGAGTCTTTCATGACCAAGACAATAGGTCCTGACCATTCCTAAGGCAATCAAAGAGATAACAAGACTATTGACTCTGGATTTTTAGCTAAAAAGTATGTAGAAGAGTTTAGAATTAATCCAAATTGGGGTGTGAAAGAATTTCAAGTTCATGTGATGCGAAGTCATAATTGTACCATTTCACGAAATCAAGTTTATATGGCAAAGAGGAAGGCATTAGATCTATTTACAGGGACTAAGGAAGAGCAATTTGAGATGTTGTGGGATTATTGTGCTGAGCTGAGGATGAGTAATCCAATGACTATATGTATTTTAAAGTTGGACGAAAATTCTAAAACAGTGGCCAATGGTAGAAAGAGATTTTTAAGACTCTATTTGTGTTTTGCAGCTTGTAAACAGGGATTTTTAGCCGGATGTCGACCCATAATAGAAATTGATGGATGCCATTTGAAAGGGAACCAAGAGGGGCAGGGGGATGGGGGGGCGAGGGCAACTACAGGCAACAATAGGCATTGATGGAAACAACAACATGTATCTTATTGCATTTGCAATAGTGGAAGGTGAACCGAAGAAAATATGGAATTGATTTCTTACACATTTTGACGAGGATCTAGGCATTTCACAAAATCCTTTTGCTTGGACTGTCATTTCTGATAAGCAAAAAAGCTGAATTCCAACATTTGATGATACAATGCCACATGTTGCACACAGATTTGGTGTGAGACACCTGGAAAACAATTGCAAGACCGAAGGTTTTAGAGGACAAGCATTGAAATATGTCCTATGGAAAGCTGCCAGAGCAACTACAGAAGCTGAATTCTATAAGCATATGGACGAAATGGGAAAATTAGATTCAAAAGCCCCTGAATGGTTCATTAATAAGTCCCTCATTCACTGGTTAAGGGCTTTTTTCTCTTCCTTTCCAAAGTGTGATGTGTTGTTAAATAATCTATGTGAGTCATTCAATAGTGTACTTCTACATGTAAGAGACAAGCATATTTGGACAATGATTGAATCAATTAGGATCTACATAATGTCCATACTTCAAAAGAATAGAGATAAAATGATGAAGTATTGTTAGAGAATATGTCCAAAGATCATATTGAAGCTAGAGAAAAATAAGGTTAAGGTTGCTGAATGTATTGACACTAAATCTGATCAATTTCACTATCAGATTGAGGACATCCATCGTAGACTATTCTCTATTGATCTTAAGGAGAAAACATGTTCTTGTAGAAGATGAGAATTAACAAGACTACCTTGTAAATATACTATTGTAGCTATATGGGTTAAAAAGGATGAGCCTGAAATGTATGTTCATGAATGCTATACAGTTGAGCATGAAGAATTATAACCCATCCATATTGCCAATTGTCATCTTTGATCAATGGCCTAAAACAGGAATAGAACCACCATTGCCACCCATATATAAGGCACAACCAAGTAGACCCAAAAAACTAAGGAAGAGAGAAATTGATCATGAGACAATGCAAAAAGAATCAGATTCTAGAAACCTTACCTTGTTAAAAGAATCAAGAAAGGGCATAAAAATGAAGTGAGGATCATGTAGAAACTTAGGACATAATTGTAGAAAATGCCTTGTTCTTATGGAAATAAACCAATCTGAAGCTTTACATCAACAAATCCATCAGCAAGTCGAAAAAGAAGGCTCTTCTACACCTAGTAATGCAACAGAAGTAAGTAATCACATAAATTGGTTCTCCTCATCAACAGTAATAGTACTAAAATGTAATTCTATTGTAGGTTTCAAGCACTATTATTGAGAATTTGGCATCAAGGCAATCCAATTCTTCATTTGTGACAGAACAAACTGTAATTATCTTTCTTGTTGTCTACTTATGTTGTATGTATTGGACCTTACTAGCTGGCTTATTTATTTATTTTTGTATATTGTAGATCGATCAACTTAATTACACTACTAAAAAACTGTCAAAAAGCGAGGGACTACGTCGCTTTTTTTGCCAAAAACGATGCAGTCAATCTCGTCGCTTTTTTGCTCGACGCTTTTCCAAAAGCGACGAACTGCGTCGCCTATTATTTTTTTAAAAAAATATTTTTTTAATAATGCGACGCTGTCCGTCACTTTTTTAAATTTTTTAAATTTTTTAAATTTATAAAAAGCGATGAAGTTCGTCGCTTTTCTTAATTTTTAAAAATCTTGAAAAGCGACGGACTAAGAGACGTTGTCCGTTGCTTTTCTTTCAATTTAATTTTAAAAAATCCAGAAAAGCAATGAAATCAAGGACTATGTCCGTCGCTTTTCTGGTATTTTTAAAAAATGAAACCCAGAAAAGCGACGGACTAAAAGACTTTGTCCGTCGCTTTTCTGGGTTTTCTTAAAAAATAAAACCCAGAAAGGCGACGGACAAAACCACCCTGTCCATCGCTTTTTCTGTAATTTTTTTGACAGCAGAAACTTCTGCTAGTTTCTGCTGCCTACCTGCAAAAGCAATTCAATTCAATTCAGCCTCAATCAAACACACAACATTATAAAGAAGCTACACAAAACATAAAACAACAAACTTAAATTAACATTCAAAAATATCTAAATCACAATTTAAAGACTTATAAAGTCTTTCAAAATTCGTTTCAAAATTTCAAAAAGTTCATAAAAGAAACCTAAACTAGGGAGTGCGATCTATAAAATCATCCTCCTCGTCACTATCGTCGTCGGTGTCCTCGGGAGCTGTAGATGTAGTGGGTCAACGAGCGAGGTTCAGCACTTATTCTTTGATTTGCTGAACGGTCGCACTCATGTTTTGTTGTTCAGCTACTCTTCTCCGCTCAGACTCTGCCAGTGTCGATGTAAGTTGTGCTATTTGAGCCCACATAGCAGCAATCTGAACACCGTCAAGTGTCTCGGCTTGACGTGATGATCCAATACCTTGTAAGCCTTACTGCAGTCATCTTACATCGTTTCGAGAGCCTAGACCATAGACTCTACCATTGTGTGTCCCCCCTTACCATTTTTTCTGTCCAAATTTGGGTGGACAGTTCAGGTGTCTTTTGGACCGAACTATCTAGATTCTCATTGACGTACTGATTAAACTCATTCTGCATATTAAATATAAAAGTTGACATCAATATATATACATATCATAAATATATTCACTATTAATATATATTATTCATATTAAATTAAATAACTTACAAAAGTTCGTTCGGCCCTTTCCTCCACCCACACATCCGGATCTGACTCATTTTCTTTCTTCTTCACATGAGTCTTCTTGAAAACCTCTGGTACAAGGAGAGTGCGCATAAAAATGAAATTTATATTATAACGATACTAATCAACTAATTATTTATTTAAAAGTTTGAATTAGAACTTACCATCTCTCTTGTAATTGTTCCAACGCTCTTTGCACCTCCAGTGTGCAATGAGCCACCCTTAAGACTGCCTCTAGCCTTTTTGGCTTGTTCGGACATCGCCTTGAACTTATTTGTGTTCCAATATTGGCGTAATACATCCATCACATGAGGCAACATCCAACCCGGACACTGATCAGTATCCTGGGCTTTCTTTAGCCAGCTAGACAGTCTCGCGGATGCCCTCCTCTCAAATGTGGTCGCAATGACCATATTTAACTTCGATTTTCAAGTACACATAGTCTGAAAAAAATGAATAACGTTAGATAATTTAAAAAAAGTAAAGAATACTAAAATTAATAAACTTAACTAAAAAAATATTTACCTTAAATTCATTAAACATTGCCTGACGTCTATTATTTGGGATCTCACTCCAGGAGTGATAAGCATGTGTAAAACGCCTTCTCACAGAGTCTTTTAAAATCCGGGCAGCATCCTTTGCAGGATACCACCTGCAAAACACATAATAAACATGTTAGTTCCTGAATAATATATTAAAGATGATCAAATAAGTAAAGTAAAGTAACAAATAGATAACAAAACAAACTTATGATGGCCCATCCGGCTCAATCATGACTCTGCCAATCCTGTCCCTCTGTCCCGGTGCTAAAGAAGACGTCTTATCTGGTGTAGGTGTAGGTGATACACCAGGATGCACATAATGCTGAGTCAATGGAGGTGTGCCAGCCACAACATCTGACTGCTCACTACTAGAATCTCTAATCCTCATGGCAAATAGCTGAGGAGATGTACCGGTGGGAGATGGAGTACGGCCAGCCGATAAGGGTCGTGCTCTACGAATAGCTTGTAAAGGTAGGTCCTCGTAGCGCCATGGAGGCAGTGACTTTGAAGACGAGGAAGCACCGGCTGATCAACGATAATTAGGATAATATTGCCGAGGTTCCTCCGTACCAAATGGAACAACAAATAAATGAGTATCATGAGTAATGCGCTCCGGCGCAGAAGACAGAAATCCTGGAATATCCTCAGAATCTATAGGTCTCCTAGACTTCTTCATTTTAGTCTTATTAGGCTGACTAACTCCAAGATGCTCGCGAGATCTATCAGCCTCACCCCCCGATGACATCTGTACGCAAATTTACATGAACAATATATAAAAATCATAAATTAAATAAAATTACTATTAGGAAAATAAATAACTTACATACTAGCTATATAGTCTATCATTCTACTTTTATTCCTCCTCGCTTGTTTCATTTCCATCACTCTCCCATTCTTCCTCCTCAGTTGTTTCATTTTCATTGTCATATTCTTCGTTATCAAATGAATCATTTTCCCCATCCTCATTTATTTCTTCCTCAACATTTATCATTATCTCATCATCAGATACTTCTTCTAATATGTGTTGAGGATGTTTTAGTGTGGTTTTCAATTCAACATCAACTTGTTGCTGAACAATTGCAACCTCATTTTGGTACGTCACATCTAAGACATTGTCAATTTCAATTCTTCTCACAGGTTTAGTCTTTATAACAACCCACCAATCAGCTTTGCCTCTATGCAATGGATATGGAGTGTAATACACTTGTTTAGCATTTTGTGCATTGATGAAAGGATCATAACTTCTATATTTTCTGGTGTGCTTAACTTCAATTATATTATGTTGTTGGTCCACTCTTGTGCCTTTGTGTGATGGGTCAGACCACTTACACCGAAATAATATGATATTCTTTTTAGGCCAACGTGAATACCTTACTTCAATAATCTCATAAATGACACCATAATATTCAATAGTTTGGCCAGTACCATCAACATCACCTTGTATGAAGACACCGCTATTATTTGTTTTCTTGTTCCTAGAAACTTCTTCAGTTTGAAACTTAAAACCATTGACACAATACTTGTTTATTGTCTGAATTTGAGATTCATGCCAAGTGCAACTTCTTTCACTAATTGCAAATGTTCGACATTTGAGTATTCATCGTAAACCTATATATTGTTGTTTAAAATAATATAATTTAGTATAACATGAATACATTATTAAATACTTATTGATTCAATGTAAGCTTG